>JAGFVP010000134.1:0-78455 GCA_021031095.1 Bathelium albidoporum
CTCTTCCCCCCCCCCTCGACCCACCTCGCCTTTCGTTTGCGCACCGCCTTCTCGAAGACCACGTTGCTTCCTGCATCTTGTCGGATCCTGCCCAGCGACCACACGGCCCGGACAGCCGGCTAGCGGGTTTTTGCTTGACGGCAGGGGGCACAAGGCCGACCGATTTCGCCCAGTGCAGGATATTTGCATTTGCCCGTTACCTGTCACAAGAGCATATTGGCTTCGATAATGCCTGAGCCGCACCGCGTCGCTGACAACCCGCGAGAGTCAAGACTGGTCGACGCCAGGACTGGAGCGCTGCGCAAGGGCAGCGCTGGAGCTCACGCCGTGGATCCAATGAGCGCCTGCCTTCGGCGCGAGAGCTGTAATCTCGTCCCAAACCAGCCGGCCAGGACAACGGACGGGGCAGGGCGCCATGATTCAAAAACGTCCACATTCCAGAAGCTTTCCGATCATCGGAGAATATCTTCGATGGGCCTGTCAAGATCAATTGGACGGGCTAGGCAACGCCTGCAGCAGCAGCTGGACCAAAACGTCTACAGCCAGCCCGCCCTAGCTACGGCGTAAAGGTGATGTGCCGGGCTCCTTGCTTCGATCCGTGGTCCCCGGACGCGCGCCAACCTTTCTCCCTGAAGCGCCTGCAACGTCCGTCACTCGTGACATGCAGCGGCCGAGCCTCTCAGTTCAATCCATGGGGGAAGCTTCCGGGGAGGGACGAGAAGCTTGGAAGACTGAAGTGATGGGTTACTTTGCAGTTTTTCTCCGCCATTGGCTCGCTTAGCCGGCCAATGCGGGGCGCGCGGCGAAGTAGGGGGCTGGTAAGCTAAGAACGCCACCGACCATGTTTCTCTCCCCCAGGCGTTGTTCTTCCATCCATACATTTCTCGCCGTTGTCTCCCCACGCCTGCGCCGATCATCATCATCGCAGCCGGGCAGGCTCCCTCTTCGGACCTAACGCTTTGCTGCCTATACATAGTACCCCGCGCATGTCTCTCACGCTGCCCGGCCCGTCGCTCTGGCCCAGGACAATTTTCGTGAGACATTCGAAACAACCCTCGGGCCATCAGCCACTTCAGCGGCAAGATCCAGCTTGGCGTCGAGTCCTCTGACCAGCGCAGACCAAATCTTGCAGTCCTTGCGTAGCTGCGGCCTTCCGCTTCGAGGCTCGCTCGACATGAGCGTTGAACCCGTCTTCAACAAAGATCCTGACCGCGTCTGGCACGTCACCCTAGATCTGCCTGCGGGCTTGTTCCCCCGGATCTCGAGTGACGGCCGCGGAACCTGCGGTGATGCTGGTGCGTCTAGATCTGCGGGACTTTTGGCCGACGCCTGTACCAGACTAACCGAAGTCCCTCGGGGCGCCACGGCGAGTTGCTTTCAGACGGTATACCCGCATTCTCCAGGTGACTTGGAGCTCCATTACGCTGGCTGTCTCTCTGTCGTTGGTCAGCCCATGAGCAACAGCATTGCACAATGACTGCAGGTGCCCGTCAACCCCTCCGGCACCGTCGCGTGGGCCTCCACTTAGAAGCTTTTCTTTGACCTCTTTCGCACCTGCAAATCCCGAGTCATGTCAATGTCCTTCTAGTCTCAAAATTTCATGCCGCGTGATCAGTCCGAAGCTTACGACGCAATGCTCGTACCAGGGGAAACCTGGAGTGGTTCTTTGTTGAGGATGGCCGAGAGGAGAATTGAACGGTTTCACGACTTTGGCAAGGCTTCGGTACCATCCAACTTCGACACTTGCTGTCCGTGTTTCCAACCCACGCCGTCAGGCTAGGGGTACCATCTGACCGGTACGGCCCGCTTTTCGACAATCCCATGGTAATCACTGGCTCAACGCTCTTGAAACCTAGCAAATCGTTGTTTCGACGATGACGAGATGATCTTCAGCTGCCCAAGCAACTGAAAGACTGCTTTGTTGAAGTGGCGTTGCAGTTGGAGCCCAATCATGCTTGACCCGGTCCATAGTCTTGCCGAGTGGTCTTACTCAATGCAAATGCGTCTTTGGGAGATTAGTTCATTCTCTCTGCTGCGGTCTAGACTCGATATGTGCGAAAGGGGGCAAGCGCTGAACTCTCCCAGGGCGTAGCTCATGATGCGCGCCTTGCCGTTCATCGCCTCTCAAAGGGATGAAAATGTCTCTTCTGACGCTTGACAACGAGCTCACACTCTAGCGCCAAGCAAGATGCGATACTCACGCAAACATTTCAGGGGCTGAGGCGGTTACTTGCCGCGAAAAGTTTTCCTCTACTGCTTGTCCAGCTACATGGACACAAAGATTGCCGACCTCTGCAATCAGCTAAGGCTTAGATACTCGTATGGCGACGCGGGACATCGATCCCATCTGGCGGAGACGTGCTTCCCCTCTCAAATTTCCGATGAGGTACGTTGTGTTTAAGGCCACTTTCATCTCGTGGGATGTTCATCGTTCCCAAATGCAGGATTCGTTTTACCTTCCTTTCTTGAAGCTATTCCTTGGACGCTTGTTGCCACGCGTTCACAATCGACCGGTCTGTTGCACTTGCACTGCATGTATCCTTGCCGTGTCGTACTTCTCTGACAGAAGAACTATGGTAGCGAACGGTAAGATTGTACACGCTCAACAATGTCTCTTTGTCGACTGTAAACCCTGTTTTGTGGATGAAAACAAACATCGACAAGTTCAATGGGCTCAACGAATTTGATCGGAAGATTGATCGAATCCTGGATTTACAGTACTGATAACATTTTGTTGAAACTCGCCAATGTCAATCATCTATAGACCACATTCAGTCACGATATCGACCCATTGATATTTCTTCCTAATTCCATATGTGCGTTTCTTTGCTCCAATCAATCTGATAGTGGAGTAATTGGTCTTACGTTGCCACGACTTATACAAATTCCAAATTGTCCAACTGTCAGTTCTCTGTCGCATTCCTGTACAGGAAGGAGACACGGCATTTTGCTGTACCCTATGCCATGGTCATACCTAACCTTTCCATTTCAGCTCCGGTGGCCATAGGGCTCATGATGCTCCCGGAGTAAAAATGCTTCCCGTGCCTGGACGGTCCGTGACTTTTAGGGTTCTAATTAGCCAGGTATTGTTCCTGACTCGTGACCCACCTTCCACTTCGAGTTGCTACTTTCAGTTCCCTCATCAAAGTTTAGCGGCTAATTCATGAGCTTTGTGCGCGGTATGTCTCAGAGTATTCGCTTCACCTATTGGTCGGGGATGCTAAGCTACGTCGGCTCGAAATGACCATCGAAATTCGGCCGAAACCAGTAAGGTTTGAAGAGAACGACTGCCTTGGCGGAGATCATACGACGGCTGAACTGGTCGCCTCGATGAGTTGGCTGGAAGATCAACTTCTCCACGTGCTAAGCTGCATTATCCTGACCTACATTGGCGTTCCCGTCTCTACCCAGACAGATGCTGCTGAACTGGAATCAAGCTCATCTACAACACTACTTCGTGGCTGCGTGCCTATGTCCGACAGAACTTTGCGTGAGAAATTTGCTGCCGAATTCCTGGACGCATAAGGGGCATTGCTCGACCATTCTTTAGGCATCTACTTTATAATCCATCTTTCAAATTTGCTCTTGTCTTGCTATATACAAGCTACTCTTTTCGAACTCCACTACTGCAAGCCAATTTGGTGTGGGTACTTTACGTATCCTGGGATTGTCTCGTGTTTGTACATGGGGATGGAAGGCAGTCCGCCAGTAGTCGTGGGTATCTGACGTTCAGCAGAAGTATTGAAGTCTAGGTAGAATTCTGCAGCATGAAATTTCAATGCGCACCTATCTGCGCGTTTTCCAGGACGAAAACATAGACTATGCTATCTGGTACCTTTTCTGCACCTTCCCGTGTACACATGCAGAGTGCAACGCTTCGAAAGCCAATTTTCTAGTCAATTGCACCCAGTTGTGCCGACATTCGCCAGAAAACCGGTTTTGAAGCCAATTAATGCAGCTGTGGCTGGTTTCACCACCTGAAGTCTTCCTCGGCCGAGCGCTTCCCACCGAACTTGACGGTCATTGAACGGAGTGCTACACGGGAGTATCTTATCTCCGCATCGTTCGAAATAGAGTCCGGTCAGTCCGTGATCGAGCGACTTTTCTAGAAAACGTAGAGATTTTGAGCATGACACTGTCTTGGTTTATTTTTGTCAGATTGCAGATTTAGATACCGGCGAAACTCTCCGTTTCGCTTCAACGGATCCTCCTTGAACGCCGCGCGATGCGCTTCTAAAGCATTGGCTCAGTCTATTTTCAGCAATCTGTGAATATATTCCTCGCCGTCCTAACGACATGACGTTTCGTATCTGCACAATGGGGCTGACAAGGCTGAGTTCGAATGCACAGATAGGGAGCGCTTTAATACTGTAAATTCATGAAGGCTCTTAAGAGTTCTTTTATGGAAAGAGTTCTGTTTCCGGATATCGTTTAGAGGCTGCTCTGATCAACTTTGCTTTGGTCACTCCCTAGGTACAGTCTGCGATTAGTCATTCTAGGATGGCTCACTAATAACCAGACACACCTGATCAAGAATATTCACCTTTTTTTTGGAGTTTCTCTTATACTACTAGACAAGTTACATGCCATGATTGAATCATCTCAAGCACCAAGGCCGAGCACCGACGATAAGCTGGGAAAGGATATTTCCCTGTGTCAGCAGGCAACAAGACACACTAGAATTGAAGGACTGATCCAATCTGAGGCTCCTTGATTGTTTGTCCGAGAGGTTTCTGCAACTGTGATCCGTCTATGAGCTTTGTCGCCCTTCTTGGCTCTGTTACGGCAGGGGCAGTCCATGTCAAATGACAGCTCATTACTTTATCTGTTCGCTCATCTGCCATCAACGTTGCTTTTTGGCACAACAAATTGATACAGAATCATTCGATTGCATTCACTTGTGTCCATATCCATCTGCTCCTTACAGGCTCACTCTTGAGCTGATATCTTGTGTACTTGTTTGGTCTCCTTGGATCGAAGGTTCTCTTCGCCCGACATGCTTTTGGACCGTTCCTTTGGCGTCTCTGCTCCGTCAATATCTCTTCACAAGTCTGGCAAAACTTCACGGACAGCCAGGAGAGAAGGCTGATGATGTTCATCACGACAATGCCAGCAATATCTTCACCGGATAGACAGGCTATTAGAGCTTGTTTCATAGAAGACGCAGTGGCGGCGACTCTACAAGGTACGCATACTTTCGCTTGAGGGAAGAGATTGTTAACGCTGGAAGTCATAGTCGTTGGCATCGGAGGGAAACTGGATACCAGAAGTGAGTCGTTAGGTTGGTCGCAAATGAACCAGTATATGGGGTGGTAAGACTTACAGACCGGGACGATTTGCCTGGTATCGTAATTGGTAGCGGCAAGTTTGGCGCGAGGGACCATTACAACATCGATATTTCCAGGTTGAGCATCCAATGCTTGAACATCAACCTTCTGTCATGAGTCTCCGTACACAACTTTTGTTGTCGGAGACCACCTTCATCACTGCTATGAGTTGGCATCGAGTAACCCATAGTGCAAGTAGTCGCTTGAGCCTAGCACGGACCATTTGGCCTTTTGATCGACAAAAGCATTTTGTATGATTTAGACTTGAATGTGAGCGTATAACGGACAAAATTTAGAAAGATCTGCTCAGACCAGAGCATGGCTGTTGCATCATATCCCGTCGTTCTGATTTAAAATGTATTCCACCAAATGCACGTCCGGGTTTGGGTTCGGTTCAGATGGTACTGAGTGTGACTCAGCATGTTAGGAGTGCATGGGTTCGAAGTGACGCACTTCGTAGCTGTGCTTTTACCAAAGCTATCCTCTCCTCTGGGAAGATGGTACTTGGTATGTGCTTGGAAAAGCTAGAGACTTGAACTGGCGCTACGTGGCTTCAGTCTGCACACGAAGAGTGTGCCCAAAAGATATCCCTTCTGCTTGAAAATTGCCAAGTATGAGCAAGTATGGTGAGGAGATGATATGAAGGCGGACTGGTTCGAGATGAGAGAATCGCTGTCGACGATACTGGCATTAGACTGGGATGCCCATGAGAAATTTTGTAGCCCGTCATGCTAGGATGGATAGAAGTTGATTGAGGTCAGACATCTAGCTACTTTCATTGCACGACACAGGTCCGGACAGGTGGAGTGGACTCAGACAGTCGAGAGAAGGTGAAGGAAGCCGTTCAAGTCTAAACTATCTACTGTCACTAAGGCGATAGCCTCCGATAAGTTGAGTGTTCCAACAGTGAATAAATGAGGAGTTTGAAGATAGTGACTCGCCGTCCTAACTCGCCGCGCTCCGCTCGGTCCATGGTGCTTGGTCTAACGAGTCTGCCCTGATTGCCCTCTAGTCATGTTGTCTCGACTCTCGAATAGTCTCAACAACTTCATTATTCCAGTGGTAGACGCCTGAAGTAAGGATGGCCAAGTTTTGTTGAGATAGGTTCTCTGTGTCTCTGATAGAGTCCGAGAGACTAGGCAAGGTGTGGTTAAAAGGTGAAAGCCCCTATTATTTACCTCATTATAGAGTTCTTTGTGTCTGGCTGCATTAGCGTGAGCGTGTGGCGTATTGCGGCATGTGCGGGGATGATGACAAAGGCCACCTAATCACGTAGTTTCATAAAATTTCTGCGATAACATGAAAATCCGGTCAATAAGGCGATCGCTATATGACATAAGCAAAAACACGAGGCCGCCGGGCATTTAACAGCTGACGCTTGACTTCGAGAAAAACCGGTCTAGGTTAGAGACAGAATAAGCAGCCATCATGTCGGCTTCCACTTGGCCCACTACGATATATCCCGCATCTCACTTCGTCGAGTCTGCGGGCTGCATCATCTTCCACCTTGCGTCCGCGCAAATCTGCGTTATCAGACACCTAGAGCGAGATCATTGGCTGCTACCCAAGGGTCGACGCAACCTCCATGAATCGCGGCCTACAGCAGCCCTGCGCGAAGTCCAGGAGGAGACTGGCTATGCCTGCCGTTTGCTACCAATCACCATGAGGACCAGATGTCCGCCAGCAATCGGGCTGGGAGCGGATGACCCGAATTACCCCGATATCGCACGTGACGAAAAGGAGATCACGGAGCCCTTTACGCTGATGGTTCGAGACACGACTGCTGCTACTCGCACGAGGGATGATCTCTTTGGCGACGCGAAATCGATCAAGCTGATTTGGTGGTATGTTGCTACATATGAAGGCAACATTGAACACAATGCGGAGAATCGGGCGCCGAAAGCAGAAGAATGGGGTGAGGTTGCCTGGTTTGGTTATCAAGCTGCCATCGAAAAATTGAGTTTTGAGACCGATCGCGAAGTTACAAGGAGGGCAATCGATATAGTCAAGTTGACTTATCTGATGGAAGGCGCAAAGAAAGAGTGCCTGTGAAAGTAAGACCGCGTAAAATGGCGAGATCTGCAAATCTAGTCCGGGAGCTCCCCATTAAAAATTCATCTATGTTATCACCTTTTCTTTTTTGATTGACGAAGCAGTACCTTATTGACTGCTTCGTTAACCAAAAAAGAAAAACCTGATAACAGAGCTCCCCGACTAGAATCTGGACTGATTCTAGTCCGCACAAAATTTGCCAGTTTTTTTTGTAACGGACAACATTTGGCCGCAGCTGTAACCGCTTTACAAAGCCATTTGCGCCCTGGTTTTTCTTCAGGATCCTTTGTAAATTTCTATTAGCTCTTCAGTACCGTACAGGTCAAGTCACACGTTTGCTTCAATCTCCGATCATGGACTCTTGCCAGACATATTCACCCGTACACCTCCATTCGCTGTTTTCTCTCTTCAACATCACTACGCCAGCTTCATAATGGACCAGCTCTAGCTTCGGCATCATAGACCTCGAGTCTGCTACAGGGTTGTATCTCGGCCTCGCTACGCAGACTGCTTTGTTGCATTTCCTCCGGTTATTTCTCCTGCTCGGGCTTGTATCCTGGTGCTGCTAAGCAGGCCGGTTCTTGCGTTCTCTTCAGTTCTCTCTCCTCTCCGGATCTTTCTTCAATCCCTTCCGACATCACAAATTGGCCTCGTCGTCCTCTTCTGCTGATCGAAATTGGTTCCTCCAGGAAAACTTTCCGCCACCACGAGATGCGAAACATGTCAATTACTTAAAACAGCTCCAGTCATGTCGAACGGATGTGGGATATAACGCTCAATGCGGTGATCAAACGATTCAATCTAGAGGCTCATTTAACGTGAGATTTTACCTGCTCACATCAACACAGCAGTCAGGCTTCCAGCTTGACTTCTGCCTCAGGCCGCAGTCGGACTCCGCTTCACCTGCCTGAAGAGAAAAGCAAGCATCAGCCATATTCTTAACATATGACGCGGGAGGACCACACTACTCGGACCGAGCTTCACCCCAATACACGTCGAGTAGAGGTAATCCTACCTTACGTGGTCCGTACAATTTCTCACGTCAATTATACGACGTTGAGCATTCTATTGGAGATGCACCCCACCAGCCGAATCTTCCTTCCATTCCGGGAAAATCTCCTGCAGAACCCTCAGATGTGCTTCTAGTGGAGGACGAAGCACTGCATCAAGCATGCCTTCAGTCGCCCTACCAACGGGTTATCGTAAGATACTGTCACAAGTCTTGCACGATTCGGAAGCATCATCGACCAAGCCCTGACTCTGAACCAGCCAATGTTCGTCGTCACAAAACGTGAAGATCGCACATGCGATACTTGGTGGCCCCGGCTTGCGGCGACTCCTGCTCCTGTCCCAGAGACCTAATTTGTCTGGCTATCCAAGAAAGCTCAGAACCCAGAGGAGGCCATGGTCTTTAACAATTATGGCTTGGATCGCCACGAAGACTAGGTCCGTTCCGCGCTTGCTGTCCGCCGCAACAAGGACTGGTAGAAGACAGACGATGTCGCTCAAGTCCAGGTCCGCTTCAAATTGCTGTCCTGCCTGCTATCACACGCTTCACCAATGAGCGAGAATATCTGGCACACATCATCGGCGAACACGCATACGAGGATCTACACGCCCATGCCAACATGTCCCGCTATTGTAATGGACCTCACACCTGTGACATTCTCCCGTTGGAATTTGGCAGCAACTGGCATTTGATTTGCTAAATATTCGGCCCGCAGTTGTTGGCGGAGAGGTAGCGCATGCAGACCTTTCACAGCTCCCTCAGCCCGGTGAACGCGTCCTCATCACATTCAAAGCGGACCAACAAGTCGCCTTCAACTAGACGTGAGACGGCAAAGTCGTGCGCGTCCCCGGCAGGTTCTCAAAATTCGGACGCAATGTCGCGGTGTCTGCTAAGCGGCCGACAAGTTTTGCGGACTGGATCTTGGAACCTTGTCAGATCAATGCCGATTTCTTTTTTGGCCACGCTGGCCCACCTGTTGCGGTTCCACGAATATACGTTGTCGAGGCAATGATGGGCATCTGCTCCGGTACCCATCCGAGAGTGCGGTGGTTCAAGGACGTACTTCTGGTCCACGACAATTATGAAATGTCCAATGGCAACCGTGATTATCTGGATAACGACCAAAAGAAGCGCACCACGGCCATTGCAAACCAGCGCCACCTCAGTGGCGAGCAGATTGCGGCGATAAAGGCCTACCTTACCAGCCGCCTGATAATTGTAGTTGGCCCTCCAGGCACAGGGAAACCCACTTTGGTGGATGCCATTCTCCAAGCGGAGGAGAGTTTCAACCATAGAGTCTGGGTTTGCACGGACTCCAATGCCGCTGTGGATCTCCCCGCGCACAAAGTTTGTGAGAAGAAATCCCAACCCCAAGTCGAGGGTTTTATCCGTATGAAGATGACGGCCGAGGAGATCCTCAAAGTGAAGATAAGTCCTCAAGCTGACGCACTGCATATCACAGCTGACGACTCAGAATTCGAGGCGCATGATGGCCAAACACCGCAACAGGCAATTCAGGAGCACCTCAACGCACAAGACAATATTGACAAGATCATGGCTGTTGTATGCACGATCAAGTACCGAATGAAACTGCTAAAGGGTGTTGCCAGTGGCCAGATATACCCATTGTGACCGGAGGAGCATAACATGCTCTTCAACTTGATCATGACCTTTCGTACGCTGGTCAGCAGACGCGACGTACCCTCTCATGGAGCTGCCTCGAAAGAGGAACTTGAGAAGGTCAGCGAGAGAGACAGTACCATTGTGCCGTTTGAACGCTACAAGCTCATTATGCGTCGCGGGCTACAGCCATTTTCTCAACCGTGGCCGCTGGCGCGAGTCCCTTGCTGAAGAGATTGTGCCCACATGCAATCTTTATGAACGAGGCCTCACAATTTGTGGAGACATGCGCCATGTTCCCAATCCTCCGCGCCTTTTCAGGAAAAAACCTGAGCAAGATATTTTTAGTTGGGGATCATCACCAACTCCCCCCAATAATCCTCGCGGAACGCGATCCTTTTGCCAGCGCCGGCGCAGTATCGCTAATGGAGCGTCTGATCAAGGCTGGAACGCCATATATCCAGCTTCGGACACGATATCGGATGCATCCAACGATTAGCAGTATCGTCAACAGAGCGATATACTATGGCTCGCTCTGTGACGATGCAAGTACCATTTAACACGCTGACATCGCCAAATTTCAGAAATTTGATGTGAATCTTGCCAAGGCATGTAAAATGGCAGACTTTCCTAGGACTTGTTCAGTTGTAATCTCGCCAATTAAAGACGGAAAATGTGATGAGGGGTCCCAACAAGCCCTTGGTAGCACGTCACATTACAACTTACAGACGGCTGCTATAGTTTTTCGCTTGGTTTACTATTTGACTCAGGTAGCTGGATTCTCGCCTCACGACATTATGATCACCGCCTTCTGTAAGGATCAAGTCAGGTTGCCCAAAGCCCTATTGGCTAACGCGGCTGTCGAATCTCAGTGTTCACAGTTGAAGGATCTCAGGGTAAGGAGCGGCCAATCGTCATTGTTAATTATGTGAACCTTGGATCGACAGCTGGCAAGTCAATGGGTTTCCCAGCATCTGTGAAACGAAGATTCAACGTGGCAATGTTGAGGGCAATGATTGGCCGCATCACTACTTGCTATCGCGACTTCGTTCGAAGGGATACAAGAGGCCTAGAGAAATGGCTGGGTCATTCCGAGATCCGTTTCTAACGTTGCTTTTGCTCGACAGAGCATGGTATCACAGTTTGACAATGTCAAGAAAAGCTACTCTGAGAATACGTCCGCAAAGCAAGTGCGTCATTTGGATAATGCCCCCGCGGAAGTGCGGCGACCTCCGAAGACTGTGGCCAAAATGTTTGGAGAAGCGACGCATGCGCCATCCCTATCAATGGCGATGGATTGGCTGGAACGATTCGATGGTGATTTGGCCAGGGTAATTGATGCATATCTTGGTGCACACATCGAACCCGATAACAGGGAAGAATTTGCGGAGAAAAGCTGGCAAATGAACATGTATTTTAGCTTTTTCTTACCTACCTATTGACTTGAGAAACCCTCGTTCAAAATCTTGGACCTAATTATTTACTTATCTTGAGTAACAAGCCTAGCAACAAAAATCACAACAGGTAGCCCAACAGACAGCGTGATAAATCAAGCAATAGGCCTATCTCCATATCTATACATAGCTTACAAAGTCCAGAATCCAGGGTTGGAATTTGAATGGGCATAAATACACCAATTCAGACTGCCATCGACATCGTCAAAATCACAATATTCAATAGCGAAATTCGACAATATTTGCTCCTCTATGTCACCTGTCTGGGCACCTTGAACTCTTTTTGGCATTCATTTTGTCCGCGGCAATATTTGAAGCAACAGTAAGAGGAATAGCCTTCCTGTTGCCTAGCAACTTGACGTGCATAACCGAGGGTGTTAACCTTTTTAGAGTTAAAGGTACTTGCCTTGACGAAGTACTTTGAGGTTTCGGGGTCAACGGCACGGGGCTGCTTAACTTTAGAATTGCGGTAGATGGTCAACAGCATCATCGGCTTTGGGTCATCTACCTATCATGAGCCTTTCAAATGACGACTTCAGTGTCTTCGCAGAAGGAAGTGGAAGACTGCTTGCTTGGAACGGGAGGTGCAGTGATATGTGCACGATTGTGACACGGGCCACCACCAAGCCACCGCCCCCTTTCATCTCATCTATCTTTTTTTCATTTCTATTGATTATAGGTACCTATCTAATACATGAGAAGCTACTGGCCAAATATGCCGACTCCATATTATTCAAAAATTATATTAAAACGAGTGGAAGGTGAATTGATGCTTCAGGAGATGGTGGTGGCCCGTATCCAAATCCGAGCACATACTACTGCGCCGTAGAGGGTGTATCGGCGTAGTCTCGGAAAGCAGGTCTAACGGGAATGAGGCGTAACGGGAATAGTCCCTAGGTATCAACAGGGGGATGAGATTTTAGCGGGGTTAGGGAAGCGCTGTGGGCTTGCCACGCAGTAGGCTTCGACTGGACCCAAAGATGGTACTAACTTCGGGAATTATGCTAATAGGAGAATGATCGTCATCACGAAACCAAAACGCTTGGCCCATGCAAAAAACACGACTTCACGTCGTATCTGCACCGCTCGAGACGTTGGTCGTCAGAAATCGGTCAGCTCCAGCGCTGATGATCGCTTGATCGGCAAAACTCTACAGAAGAGAAGCCCCGCTAGTCCGTGCGAACACATTGGCATCAGTTTTGGGAACAGCGAGAGACGCCTCGGCTGAACGAAAGGCAACCTCTTGCGCTTTCCCACATCGTCATCACTGGCATTGTCCTATTGTCCGATCCGCTTACAGTAGTCAACGACTAGTCGTCCGCTTTGGCCAAGGTCATCACCGCAGGGTAAACGGATGTTGAGCATTGAGCAATCACGAGGGAAATTGATAGTATAGAAAGCCGCTTAATATGCGAGGGGCGATAAACGGCAGGAGGCTCAATTTATTCCGTGCCACCGCAACATCTGGTTTGCCCGGGGGAGCGGTAGAGATCAACCTGCATGCAATGTTTCGACAGTGGGGATATTTTTAGCTTCCTGTCCGACGGCGTGGGGTAACATCAAGACGGGCCGTAGTACGGGGGACCTGCTCCCCAAACGTCTTTCGGTATAGTTAGGAAATCCTCCTCCTGAGCTTTGGCAGGGCTGTGAAGTTCATAAGACACTGCACATCCTGTGATCGAGGCTATGTGCGAGGAGAATAAAGACATCGGCCTGGCTAGGACCTGTTGTGGTAGTTATCAAAGAGATCTAGGATACGTAACAGCTCAAGGTTTTGCTGCAAGGGCGGGATGAACAATATGCGAGCCATGTACCAGGCGTGGTGACAAGACAAGTGGAACAACACAGACCCCTGCGAGCAACCAATCGAATAGTCGAGCCCTACGGAGTAGAATCTGTCCAAATATAGTTAGTAATTGTAAGATACTATGGACTCAAGTTCTTTCTTTTCCTGAAGTTCAGCTCTTGGAGTTGCGAAACTTCGAGTGAGTAGGCATCTCTGCTCGCCTCGTTGGAGCTGAACTGCGGAGGCCGCAACACTGCGCCACCAGCTCTACAGAGGTACAGGATACAGATTGATTGGGAGACTTAGTCAGAGCTTTTGTCATGCTCAGCACCCAGCGGAATTAATGGACCAAAGCCAGGCTACCTGGTTTAACAGCGCGGGCTATAAGAGCAGCTATTGGAATTTTCATTGGTGCCACACAACGTGATTGTCTCGTAACCCAGGCTGCAGGAGATGGTGATTCTGCCGTGGCCGAACATGCACCGAGCTGCCATAGACACCGCCAAAGTTGGCTTCCCATGGTGATGCCCTCGGATGCTTGGCGCGAAAACTACCCAGCAATAAGGTGGACGGAGTGTAGCCTGAAGAAGAATGGCGACTTAACTTAACTACCTGGTATGTTCGCGGGCGGGACGCGCGGGAGGGCCGGGCATCTGACCAGCAGCGGCTTTGCCAGGACTGCTTTGCTGGCATATCCTCGCTGCTGCGGCGATCTTGCGTGACTTCAGCCCGAAACCTGGTGGGTGATGTGAGGAAAGATGAAATAGACTTTCTGACATGCCACGACTAGCAGTTAACTCGGAAGCCACTGGTGGCAAGCAAAAAAAAGGAAAAAAGCGTCGCCGCAACATCGGGCCACGGGGCAGCCAGGTACCTAAGACCAGACTGTTCGAGAAAGTCGACGGAGATCGAGCAGGCAATCGACGCCAAGCTGGGGCTCGCGCGACATAATTGGCGTTGAGCCCACGCGCTCGTACCGAAGGACGGCCAGGGCTCGGCGAATCAGCCCAGCTGGCGCCCACTTTGACAGAGACAACATTCGTCGGTTCATGTTCCCGCTAAAAGCACCGATGCGTCCACCGTGACCTGCTGCGACTTGATGCGTCTGCTCTCTGTCGGAAGCATCGCTGTGCTTTTTTGTACGTCATTTTCCCATGGCGGCGTTTCCCAACAGTACCTCCTGAACTGCGTGACTTCAGACGTTGCGTCTGCATCCGCTGTGAAACCGCATCTCTACCTATCTGTCTTCGCCAACTCGCTGGTCCAAGGATTGAAGAACGTCCGCTTCCCTGTTGTTCCGACCCAGTTTTATCGACCTAGCCATGCCTCGCATCACCTTTTATGACTCGAATTCTGAGATGGTCGGCGTCTCCCGACGTCGTACAGAAACCAGCGACGACGGCAGTAGTTCGTTGGCCAGTGACGGGGAGACGTCCTACAAGTCAAGCGCTACAGCACCGACAGAATATAGTGACCGACCGTCTTTGACAAGCAACGACGCAAGGTATCCCACGGCCTACATCCGGGCGCAACAGCTGTCAAAGGAGGCCGATGTTGTCGATGACCCGAGAAGCTCCGCTGAGACATATGCTTCCACTGCTGCTTCGGATGAGGAAGCAGAGGACGAGCAAAGCCCCGCCTACGAAGTGCCAGAATATCGACAAGACGATTATCTGTCTGACGTTCTATCCGCCACTCCGGCCGATTTTTCAGCCCTCTTCCCATCCTCCAGGAGACTCACTATCAAACACGACGATGCGACCAGCGACGGCAACATGAACTTGCGAGTCGAAACCCAAGTCAACACAACCAGCGGACGAAAACGAGATATCCAGCTGTTCCATCTTCGCATGCATGATCTGAAAAATCGCGAATTCTCATTTCGCCGATATGGTCGGGAGTCGGGACGAGAGGTCTGCCATTCTGTGCGGAAATATCAGAAACCAGCAGCAGAGAAAAGGCCAACATTTTCGCGGTCGCTGACGAATACACTCAGCGGTGCCTTTCATCGAACGAGGTCAGACATGCGGACGCATACATTAAACAATCTCAAGCGCAATGATTCTGGCTATGGATCCATGGCTGGCGAAACAGCTGGCAAACCTTTGCGGTCACCAACCTCAGATGGAGAGTCTCAAAAGAGCACGTGTGTCTGCCTTCCGACTAACACTACCAAGCTGGAGTTTTCCAACTACGCTCAAGTCGATGTCAAGCGACGTAGTGGAAAAGGGGGCAAGCGCTACGACTTTGAGTATTGGGGTTCCCACTATTCGTGGAAGCGTATAGCCAAGAAAGATGGGCCTTCTACCGAAGTGTCATATTACCTCATGCAGGCCGGTAGCGATCATTCTGTCGCTCGCGTTGTGCCTGAGGTCTTGTCATCGACTGAATCCGATGAAGAAGTTGCGAGGGGAGGTTGGATTCCACCCTGCTCCTTGTGGATTACCGACGAGAAGATTATCAGCAACGTCACTGACGCCTCAGAGTAAGTTTAGCCAATGTCCTGTCTGTCATGTGTCCACCACGTTCCTGACCAGTTTTCAGCGTCATTGTGGCAACCGGATTGATTGCTCTCGTCGACGATTGCATCAAACGCCGTTTCCATTCAAAGCACGGTAAACGCATTCCCATCCCTGGCGCATCCCGAAAAACGAACATCGAATATGTGGGTCCAAAGCGACTCCTCAGTGAAGCATTCAACCGGCCCGGCAGTCGCCGATCCGCGTCGGGAAATTGATACCTAAGCTGTGTGGCAACCAACGCATCAGCTGAGAAAAAGTCAGCCCATGTCCCCACTCGTCGTTTTCATCTTCGGATATTGCTATCCATCTTGCCGGAAGTCTTCTCGCATATACTACCTGCCATCCCACATGACTCTTGCCTTTTTCTCCTCTCCTGCATCTATCCGTGTATCCTAAGGCGTTCTGGGACGTTTGGCATGAAGATGAGATTGCATGCGGAATGTGGCACATGATTCGTGGAAAGCATAAATTGACAGCATCGACTTTTTGTCGTGGTTTGCATTCGGTCCCGTCCACAGAGTGGCCGTGGATCCGGTTTTGAGGCCGTAGCTGGTACGAGGTCACGACATTGTCTTCGGACTGTATTAGATAACCATTTCTCCTTACTTTTTTCTTTTCATCTAGCAACTCAGTCGCTGCGAGCGATATTGGTGTATCTTATACCAACCTTAAGTTGCTGATCACCGGGACCCACAATGTATATCTAAAGTGGGCACGTGCTGCACTTCGTCGCGATCAAGCGCGTCGTAACATCTGCAAATCCACGTTGATGCCTGTTTGCTCTGCGCAAACTGGACGTCGTTTAGATTGCACTCAAACGGCGCTGCGAACAGCCGAAGCTGAACCCAAAACGCTTACCGTTCGGGTGCGGTGGTCGAGATTGGCTTCTTTTTCCAAGGTACAAACGGGCGGTGTTTGACCGCCATGGCACTGGGCCTGCCGTCTGCGCGCAACCGGCTGTAGGAACGCGTGCTGGAGCAGTGGAACTGGGAATTCTTGCGGTCAGCGTCGCAGGGAACGCATCATCGCGCATCAGGTTGCTGGTGAGGCCGCATATGCCACCGTCTGCAGAACATCGACGCGGTCCACCGTCGTGCTTGCGACATCAGATAACGCCAGCGCGCGGAGTCGATTTGTTGCGCGCGGTCCGAAGTCCATCTGGGGAACGGTCTCTCCCTCAAAAGATGAGGCTGTCTGTGATGTGTGCCAGTGCCAGCTCAACCTTACCGCGTCAACGTGTCCCCCCTTCTGCCATCTGCCCACTCACATCCCCACCTTTTGATCCTGGGCCGACTCATGTCCACCTCCCTTTCGCAACGCCATTGACAAGTCCACAGCACAAAGATTCGTCCGCGGCCAGGTGTGCAGCGTGCCAGCTGAGGCTGGTGCCAACACTTCATCGACGCCAGCCGGCGTTAACCATCTTTCCCCCCCCCCCTCCCCAGCACAGGTGGGTCTTAAGCGATTGCTACATGTTGCTGACGGCCCGAGCCTCGGGAACTACCCACAGGCGGCATGCATGGGCCAGTAGTGGTGTGCATCGAATGCGTCGATGCCCGGCGCACACCGTCATACTCTAGGCCATCTCTAGTCTACCGTTTCCCAGCTTTGGAGCTGGTCTAGCAAGAAGCCTTTCTAGGATATGAAAAGAAAGATGATGAGGGCATGCAAGCTGCCCTTTCCATGGCGGCAAGCAAGCAATCCAAGATCACCCGTTTTTCCCCCCAGCCCCAAAAATAAGGGTGACAACCGCCTTCCACCATCCGCCACCTCATCACGCTGCCTCCATCTCTTCGCTACACTACCGGTGCAAATTTCCAGAAGCTGCTGCTGTCTTGGTGGCATCCGCTGGAGACGGAAACGGGCGCCTGCTGCTCCCCCGTTCGCCATCATCCTCAGGCCCCTTTCAGGTGTTTTGACCAAGGTACCCGTTCGCTCGCCCGCCCATGGCCTCTTGCAGAAACGAGGCTCGACGTAATCTGCTCGATGTCTTTTTCATTGTCAGCCGCTGAGATCCTCCCACGTATAAGAAGCCATGCACTTCAACCGAAGCTGCCTTCCTTCTAGCTGCCAGGATCGCTAGTCTGCTGCCGCACGCGGTTTGGTTCTGCAGTTGTCAAAATTCGGTCTTGAGTCGCCCCAATCGGCTTTGCGCTTGGCCCATCGTCAAATCGTCGGTGTTGTCGACTTTGCTTTTGCATCTTGCCAGCCTTGCTGCTTCGCTACGTCCCCGCAGGGAGCACTGGGAGCTCCCATTTCTGGCCTTTCTTTTTAGAAGCTACCTAGCGCTGCTCGTTTCTCAAACCCCAAGCCCCACCACTTTGGCTTGACGTCGGCACCATCCTTCAGACTACTATTTCCTGCAATCCTAGGTTGTTTTTTGGTACACAGATTATCAACACGTTCTGTGTTCGCAAACAGAACTCCTACCCTTAATTTTATCCGAACCCTTACGAGATCTGTTCATGACGCAATCCTCTGCAACCATGTCTACAGCCCAATCCCACTCTCATGCCTCGTCTGCATCGTCTGGGTCAAGTGGTGTTAGCTCATGGCAGGAACAGCTCCAAAGTAAGTATCACCTTTGCAACCGAAAGCTGGACGAGTCCCTCTACTGGGGAAATCAAAGGGCACTGACACAACGTGTCTTGCTAGGCCATTGCAAAGCCGCTCGCCTCCGAGATCCTGTGTGGAACATCGTCTCCGATCGTCGAGGTCAGTATAAAAACATTAACCCTTGGCGGTGTAGTGCTGGTGCAGTAGCAGTCAGGCTAGCGGCGCCATTCTTTGATTAATCTCACCACGTCATCCGTTTTGACCCTGTCGGAAAAAGCAATGCGGCTCAGCTCTCATTGTCATTGTTTTGCCACTTGCCAGTACCCTCCCGCACACCTCTCATTCAGTTCGAACTCTTTTCAGTGTGTAGCCCTGATTATCTCAAGCCCTTGACCGACGATGCAGGCATCTACCAGTGTGCGCAACTGAGTGCGCGCAAGGCATCCTCCCAATCAGTATTGTGTTACCTGTCACTCATTCATTCGTTTCTGCACGCCACCATTCCCGAAATTAAGCGCAGGAAAATTCATCGGGCATTGAGTCTACCAGGGGTCGAAACATGTTCTGCCTTGCTTTCATCAGCTTTACAGTCTCTAGTCTATCGCATTCGTTGTCTCTCTGCAAATCTCTTTGAATATTACCATGCTGACTTCGTATTCATCCTTCAGGTGGCCGTACGGCTTGGTCCTCCACGGTCTTGGTTGAAGGCCAATACATCTCTGCACGCTACTGGTACGACGGTCAATATGTCTATAATGCCAAGGAAGATGCCGCCGAGGTCGCTCTCCAACGTCTCCGCGGTGCTCAAGCGATGAGGCAACAGCAGCAACAGGCGCCTAGTCTGGGCGGCCAAGCCAGTCCCGTGCAAGGCAGCGGCTACGGCCAACATGGCGCGGTTGGGCAACAGCCGGGATACGGTGGAGGGGTAACATCACCTGGAGGTGGCCAAGGAAGAGGTGGCTGGGGAATGTATGGATCGCGATAAAGAAAGCCTTGAAACCACCGGCCCAAATACATCACAAATGGGGATGAAATAGAGGATGAGGGCATGTCTATTATGACATTGAGCCAGCTGGCAAAGGCACGAACTCGGCTCGCAATTTCCTGGATATTTACTATAAGCCCTCACTGGGATTTTTCGCTTGCAAGATCGGAATATTTTCTCCTGCTGGATCTGGATCATCTTTGAAGCCTATCGCAACTTTTCTTGTGCACCTTGGTCCAAAGGGCGAATGGATCGCATCTTTCATCTTGGTTCATCTATTCCCTTGCTTTTCTTTCGTATCCCTTGCCCTCAAGCAAGCGGACCATGTTCTTCTTGATGCAGGCTATCAGTTACCGTCATGAATTTTTTCCTTGCCATTATACCAGGGTATGGGCTTGAGCTTTCCTGATCTACTGCATGGCGACAGAACAGCCGACTGGGATACCACTGGATTTTGTATGGAAAAGCGCTTCTTCGATGGAGTCTGGTGCAGGATTTTGACTCAGCCTTGTAGATGGCATCGCTTGGAGTACGTCTCGTAACCCGCTGGCTTCCTCTCCTCTGTAGTAGTAAAATGGAAATTTTTCTTTCTTTCTTGGTCTTCGACTTTCACAGCTATCGCTAACATTTATTTTGCCCTACCTCTGTCATTGTGAAGAGCTATGTCAACGAATCTCAAGCGTTATACAGCCCCAACCACGCCGTTTCCGCGTTCTTGAAAGTACAAAGCATCTTGGATGCCAATTGATAAGAGACGGATATCCATTCATATACTTGGCTGGCACAAATACTTCAGACACTAGCAACTCACAGCCAGAGTGGATGCCCCAGGTATACTGGATAAGCTGAATGCTGGTAGTGTGTTGAAAAGAGCTTTACTTCATAGCCTAGACTGATCGATTTTTGCAAGGCTCTCCAGCTGTTTTCTGCCGGCAATCATGGAATTCGCATGACATTATGGCATCCGTGTTGATTGCTGTATGACACAACTGCAAGTCTCATGGTTACCCGCAATGGGGCCGAGTTGAGACGAAAGTGAGCTTCCTAGCATTGCCATCGGATAATAAATGGTAGAGAATCCGAAGAAGTGTTGCCGCTTCTCAAAATTCAATCAATAGACGTTCAGTGAGATATTGGCGCTAAGTAGAATTTAAATGGTAAGACAATACCGGTCTCAACTTAATTCAAATTGTTCTCTTGGAGTTGAAGGGAACAAACGATTTTCAATTCGCTAGATTCTATCCACTAATTTCTCAAAGTGTACTGGTAATGCGTGGGCATCAATGGGCTCGTAAGCGCTCCAGACAAGTTTTCCGGCTATGATCCACGTCCCACACCGGGGGTAATTTCGGGATCTGCGAAATGCATTCAAGCGTAGATTCATCTGTGATAAGCAAAATGAGCAACTTTCGATCCAGTAGAGATAGCTAAAATCCATGAACGTAGAGGCGCTCGAATCTGAAGCAGTGCAGTCTGAAACTAATTCACTAGTATTTCGCTTTCATGCCTCCTCCTTTGTTGCCTGGCCCCCATTTTGTTCGTCATCCTGCTCCGTACCAGTTGCATCCTTCATAACAACGTCTCCGCTACTTTCTCCCCCATTTTCGGCCATTTCAACGTCCCCGTCTCCTGACAAGATATCCTGATCACTCAAGCCGCCATCCTCGAGTCTGGCATTCGTACTCGATGGAGCCTGTTGATCTTCTGGCATGAAAAGAGCAGTGTCTTCTCTCGGCTCGGTTTCTGGGGAGTCAATGCCATCTTGTGGTTTGGCTCCAACCATGCTATAGTCGTGCGAAGACTTCGCTTTCTTGGACGGAGGATGGTCGCTGGTTTCTGGAGCTGCACCAAGAGCTTGCGAGGCAGATCGAACTCGTCGCGAGCCTGGAGTGGAGCTTTGCGTCGAGAATCGTTCTCTTACGTCGAAGTGGTCCCGTGACACAGGCCTGCCTCGGAGCAACATTCCCATGTGCGTCTGGGAGATGTCTTGTCCCCGGTGCCTGATTGAGTACACGTGTGAAAGAAAAGGTAGGGGATCTTGAGTGAAAGAGCATTCCGTTGGCCAGGCTATGCGTTGCCGCTGATCTGGGGGAATAAAGACTCCGTTGTTGAAGGCGGTCTCTCCATCTAATTGCTTCGGCAACTGATCTGTTGCTATCCCAAGGAAATGACACAAATCAGTATAGTTCTTATATGTGTCAAGAAACAGGGCGCCAGAGAACAAATTGATATTCTGGAGGAGAGCCTTGTGGAGACAATCGACGTAGTGATCAGCTATGGATACGTAAGCCCGTTCGGCAAACGACATTATAGACTTGGTGGTCTTTGCCGTAAAGAGATGCATTCTGGCATTCGGATTCTCCTTGACTAGCGGCTGCAAATTCTGTGCTTCAAATTGACTGATGATTATTGCATGGCATGGGGCACGAATGTGAGTCAGGATAAATCGAACTCTGCGGTGGAAGTAATCCATGGGAGCGTCTTGGGATAATTTTACGGTGTGATGGAAATCAGTTGAGACATGCAGCATTCTCGTGCACTCGACGCTTATCCAGGCCTCTGCGCGACAGGATTCGACACCTCCTGTCTTTTTTGGAATAAGAGACTCAAAGGCAGGCATAATTGCGGTCTTGTTGGTAATCACCCCATTTCTTATGAAGTTTTCCAGACCTTCACTCGAGCTGTGCGAACAGGGCTCGACCTTTTTGGGAGCCTCCACATGGACTTCCTGTTGGATTTCGTGTGTGATCTCCCTCTCTGTCTCTTGCACTTCATCGAGGCCCAAATGACTTGTACTTGAAGCTTCAAGTTCATCGAGTTCTTTGATCAGGCCCTTCTCTATGGCGTCGTCCGAACTGCGGTTAATATTCTTCTGGAGGGTTTGAAGATGGCGATTCGTGTCCGCATATAGCGTAGTCAAACTTTGATCTTCTTTTTCGATGACCTCTTCCCAATACCTCTGTGCCTGCTGCGGATCTTTGGCAAGAGCAGTGAGACTAGATCCGATATAGTCCTGCCATAATTTCCGCTTCCGTAGATAATGAGCTCCCTGCAGAATGCGTAAGGCCCGAGCACTTCGTATTTTCTCGATACTGTTTTCAATGCTCCAGCGTACAACATCTTCAGAAGTGGTCTCTTCGACATCAATCTTCGATCTCACTTTGAGGATATGATTGTGAACCTCTGGCGGCGAGAAGAAGCTGATAGTATGTCCATGTCCTAATCTTCGCATGCGCATACAGGCTGCGGTAATTAGTAAAGCATCAGGGACTCCGACCGAATATCACTCACCTTGAACTAAGCGGTCGTGCACCAAATTTGGACCCAAAGTCACAGCTGCTCGCGTACCGAAGGATATCGGTAGGTCAATCCCTCTGGTGTGCGCTTCATCGAGATATATCAGACAACCGCCCATTCGATCACGATAGGGTGATCTCTGCAGGGACATCACCCGACCACCGCGCTCGAGAACCATTGCTTCATGGCGACCGTCGAAATATATTGCCGCTTCTGCAGTTAAATCGTACTCAAGCCACACTTGGGCCACTTCCTCGTTCCGCATGTCGATTATGTGGGCACCAACGTCAATTATCACGCTTATTGAAGCGGATGCTTCGTGCCTTTGATCGGATATGAATCTGAGAAATTCATCACTTGACTGTTTGTGACCGCTCGCGTTGCGAATCACGGAGTATGATCGATTTTCTATGGAGAGTATTTTACTCAAGTCGGCAGCATTAGTGTATGCCATGGAAGACAAATCTACTTGCTGGATCGTCAAAGGAAGGACGTATTGGTTCTCATTTGTCCCACTGAAACCAACTGTCGGGTGGCGCCCCGGCATGGCTGGGATGTCCCAACTAGAAGCGGAAAGCCGGTTCGGATAGTATTTCCCTTCTTCTGGAAACACGATATTCTTCAGAAAGAAGTTGATTGTTGCCTGGTTTCGCGACAGACCAGCTTCGAGAATACGTCGGCATTCCTCATCGTCAAGATTGACGCTTTCTATGGCAGGAAATCTCTGGGAAAGCTCTTGAGAGTCTTTTACCCAGTTGTGGAAGTCCTCTGTCGCTTCCGGATGCACTATGCTCTGGCGGATCTCTTCGAATGTGAGACCTCCATAATAGTACGTCAGCAATGTAAGTAGAATACGAAGGTCCAAGTATGCAAATTCCGACTCTGAGGGCCAATTCTTTGCTCGGTACGGTACTGCCATTCGGCATCGCTTCCGATCTAAGCCGTAGCTGACTGACCATCGCTTTCGCTGCAAGCCATGGAGAAGTAGGCCATTTCCAATTAAACCGCGCAAGAGTAGAATGGCCTTGCGACGTCGATGTCCAAGACACTCCATCATTTCCTCCATGTCTTGGCTGGCGACAGATTGCGATCTGCGAATGTATGCTGAAACAGCAGTTTTCTGTGCGCAGTGTAGCTGCAGATCCTCGACTTCATCCCCCAATATGTCTTCCACTATCCACGACAGCAAATGATTGCTTGCTTCGTCGCTGGATAGGTGGATGAATGGGAATGACTTGCCATCACGAAGGACCTCCACGGTCGACGGGTATTCTTGCCTCAAATGTTCTGCGTGAACATCGACTCTCGCGAGAACTCTCTGAATCAATGAGGATCGTTCGTAGAGATCATCCAACAGCTGTGGACTACCAACTGGGTAAATGAGTTGGAATTGAGGGTTCAAAATCTCGTCGCTCTCGTCCAGAATATTACAGCAATTTATCTCCAGCCAATTTCTTAACTTGACCAGTTTTACTGTGATTCTGGAATAAGGCACTGATAGCTGATGTTGAGTTAACAGATGTAGAGATAATATCTCTTCTGCTAATGCTATGACAACTCCGCGGTCATCCATGCATTTTTTGTAGTTGTCGTGCAGATTATCGATAGTTTCGCTGCTCAGCTGGCAGTTCCTCGAGAATCTTACGTGGTAAATTTTTCGATTCAATATTCCTCCGAAAGATCTGCGAAGTTGTTCTGACGACTGCTGCAATAAGGATTTTAGCACGACGATCCTTACCAGCCGTTTGCCGTCTGCTAATGCCGCAACGAGCATGGGAATGATCACTGATGATTTGCCTTGTCCCATTTGGAACTGCAAAACAGTATTTGGTCCCGAAGCGGTTGTGCAACGACGAATCATCTCCAGCGCTATGTCTCCCTGGACTCTCCTGAAGACTAAATTATGTTCAAGTTCCAGTAGCCTCCATTGTGGATAACGCTCGTACAATTCTTCATCCAGTTTCTCAACGAGTACTTCCTCCCATAGTTTCTGGAAGTCTTCCTTGACCTCCAGGCGAAGAAGCTGCTCGGATCGCTGCACATTCTTCAAAGCCCTCATCAGGTCAATTAGGCAGGCTTTCCATTCTTTTGTGATTCTGCTTGAGGAAGCATCTTCGTCCGCCAGGACATCCATAAAAGCACCAACCGTTGTTCGCGGTAAAAGTCCAGCAAGGTCCAGTCCTTTCAAATGCGGCTCGTCAAACGTTAAATGTGCATTGATAGTTCTGAATATCGTCGCATAGTTATAGCGCATGCTCTGGACGTCCCCCCCCCAGTTTTGCATATTGTTTGGCGATTTGTTGCGCCATGACTCCTTTCTATAGGGCTTGTACTTAGCCAGGCTGGAGGATAGACTTGCTGCATATTCTTTGCTAAGTGTGTCCGGTTTGGAAGAGAAATGGCTAATAATCCGCTCGATTTCTTGATGCTGCCTCCGGGTCCAGTCTGGGGGGAATGTCATATGGGCAGGTTCATAGAGATCATATTCAAGGGAGTCTGGGCATTTCTGCCGTAGAACATCCAGAAGACTGGGTGGCACGATTTGAGCTTGACCGTCATCGTCACCTTCGTTGCCGTCACATCCTACATCTTCAATTTCGTCGAAAGGCGGCTGGTAGCAAGTACAGTGCACCTTTGCGAGTTCACGTTCAACCTCCTCCAAATGCATAAAAAGATGTGCATTTCTGGCCCAGTCTTGCGAAAGCTCCCAGCAGTTGTGCATGGCATTCTCTCGGTTTAAATATTGCCATGCCTCTGACTGCGGTGCCGAGAAATTGCTAGTGCCGCATTGCTTCTGGATGTCGGATGCTAGCTTGTCGATTATCTCACCGCGTCTCTTCATTTCCTTATTCTTCCATGACCTCAGAGAGTTCCCCCTCTTGTCGGAGGGGGCTTGTGGCAGCTTTTGTTCATCAATCGCTTCCTCAAGGACAGCTTTGATTTTCGCCTGGTCCGGTCGGTACCCCTTCTCTGATGGGTACCATAAATGATCTGGAGGATTAAGTGCCTTGAATGAAGCAGACATGGCTATCGCTACACATGTTCTCAAAATTGGACCATCATTATTCCACGAGGGAAACTTCCCAATGGATATGGCACAAAGAAGAAACTGTAGGTGGAAGAGCGAACACTCTTTCTTACGACACAAGTCGTAAATAGAACCCCAAGCATCACTCCACTTCAAGGTGAGTAGCTCATGGATGCGATACCAACAGTACCGAGTGTGAAACTGTGAGACGTAGTGCCAGTCTTTGACCACGGCGGGTAGATTTTGTACGACATTCATGGATGATGTACGATCCTTCATGTATTTTGCAGTCTCAAAGACGCAATGAGCTCTGTTAGCCTTTATGGATGTTGGGGTGTCTCGAGCAGTATATTCCTCGTCGTCTTCTAATCTCCTCTCCGCACCGCCAAACGCGAAGCTCTGGAACGGAGCATTGTGGTTGATGGCGCGCGCATGCAGAGCCGAGGGCTGCTCAACAGCAATGGGTACTTCACTCCCTGTTGGCATATAGAATTGGGAATGTCGATTGGAATGGTCATAAATGGAGGAAACGATGGATAGAAGGCCTTCGTGTTGAGCAGTAAACGGCAAGTTGTCATTCCATGCAACATGTTCGATATGATTGTCAGAGAGTTCTCGACGAGGGGTCACCTGCGAGATTCTCTCCAAGATCTGATTTGTTTCCTCGTCGGGAGGCCGTGTGTCGAGTAGGAATTTTCGACCAAGGGTCCTAAGCGTCATTTCCGTTCCAGTATAACCGCTGAAAGGGTCAGGCTCTGTAAAGCTCGTGACTGCATGAAGATATGCTTTGAACAGTGTACCGAACCGATCCGGTTCCTCAAGGTGCTTCAAATGATCGTTGATACGATAAAGGAGATATCGGCGTCCACCATCGGAGGATGGATGGATGGTAACGTGGACATGAAACTCCTTTTTGCACACTTTGACCTCACCTACGGGCACCAAGATCGACCTTTCCATGTCATAGTCTCGAAATTTCGGATCGCGGACAATCAATTTATTCTTCAAGCCTACCCATGTTCCAATCTCCTGTTTCGTATCAACCTCAATGTTCAGATGACGACACTCTAGCAGGCCTTCGCCATTGATGTGAAAGCGCAGGTCATCGTACCGTTTCAAAAACACTTCGACGGTACCATATCTGGTTTTTTCGAGTTGGATGTTCTGTTGTGACTCCAGCGGTTTTAAGATCGTCACAATCTTCTTCCCGATCTCGCTTGTGGGTGAAATCATTGTCGTTTCGCCCACTCTCATTAGCCCGAAGGTGTTTGCAGAAAAGTCCAGCGTCCAAGTCTGCTGCGAATATTTCCATGGATTGTCGAGAGGACGGAACTCCACGACTTTGGCATCGATGTCTAGCCAGTGGACATATTCCTTTGCAAAGTGATCTGGAAGGTCACCTAAGAACAACTCCCCAGGAAGGATCTCATACTTTTGCTGGTCCCGGGTAGCCTTTATGACCAGAAGTTTACCTCTACCTCCGATGTGGAACTAAAGTTGAGATCAGTCAAACTCCAGCAAAGCAGTATAGCTGTCGTACCTTATTGCCTTCTATGGGTTTGATGAGTTCGAATTGCATGCCGGGCATATCTGATGCTATGACATGCATAATGCCCTGCATACGTCAGCGACATGGCTAGAGAATTGTGGTGAGGATAGCTCCTCTCGTACCTGCCCAAAAACCCGTCGGAAGAGTGGGAGTTCTGCAATTTCGTCTGGTACCTTCCCGAATCCAACACCGTCGACGAACAGTCCTCCGAAGAGAAAGTCATAATGGACTACCTGCCTTGCTTTCTTTCCCTTTCGCGGCTTCGCGGTATTCTTTGCCCAGCGCCCCCTTCGTCCGTTTGCTCCAGCCTGCCCCGATATCGACCATTCGCAGTCGAAAGATAGACCGCCGATTAATGGACGCACTGCTGAATTCAACACATGTGAGGACCGAGCCACCAAGTTTTGGAGTTGAGGCTGGAGACGATGAAATGACCTAAAGCTCCATAAATTTAACTGAAATATCTCCGGTGAGATTGTCGTGGTTTGAGGTTTGGATAACTGCACGAAGGCGCGTGATTGGATCAAGTTCTTAGCCGTCTCATTAGTGTCGAGGATTCTTTTGATGTGTGTGTCCTCTACGTCAAAGCTCAAGCAGCACAGAAGGGATGCCTGATGTAAAAGTGGTTCCAGCACTCTACAATTCTGGCCCTCTTGGATTCTTTCCATGTGCAAGTTGAGATCGTGGCACCAAGCGAAACATACTCGATGACACTCGCGAAGTAAACCTAGCGCTGTGTCTATGATCTCTGGCGACGAATTCATAGACGAAATACGCTGTAGGAGTGTGATGACTATCACCATAGTTCTCTGTCTCTTCCAGCTGGTGCGGATCGTTTCGATAATGCGTTCTAAAGTTCTGATAAGTTTTAAGCAGAATGCATTTTCGAGGAGGTGTCCGTGGGCCTCCCGAGCTATGTGACCATCAGAACGTGGACTCCCGGCTTCCCAGACCGACTGAAAAATTAGCTGGCCAGTAGCCTCTTCTTCCAGCAGAAGGTGACTGTCGTTGAGCTCAGTGAGCAGATTGAGCCATTGTAAGCGTTCACCAGCGCGTAGCTCGCAAAAAGATTGGTATCTGTTGAAATCAACGCTTCGATCACGCTCGGTTTGATTTGCAAGTACCTCATTCTGAGTATGGCCAAACGTCCTGAATGCCCACTCCAGGTTAGCGTAATTCCCTTGCGGGAGCTTCAGAGTGCATTGTCCTTTGATGGAAGGCGACCCTTTTTGGTCGCTAATCCAGCATTTGTTTCTTTGGTCGCAGAGCCGAAAGTGCATCTCACTCCGTAAATATACTTTGCTGAAGTCAGCTGGCAAAGGCACGCTTTTAGTGGACTCAAGGCTACTGGAAGCCAAGGTTAAATTTCTGGCGTCGGGCAATGAATGATCAGAAAGCATCGACATAAGAGTCTTGTGCTTCTCTAATGGGAAAAATTTTGATTGGGTCGAATCTGGCTGGACGATTTTGCCGCTGCGTCCCAGCTCTTGAACAATCCACCACGTCGTATCGCGCCATATTAGCAAATGCTTCGGGCATTTGAGTTCAAAAATGAGAGTTTTTCTCCGATTTTCATCTTCAGGCAGCGGATTTCTGAGCTGTCTAATCTTCATGTTAGCCTGACGGAGGATTTGGCACCGACGGCATTCCTTCAGATGATGGTCCGGCGTTTTCCCGGGTACGTCCACAAAACTGCATTGAAGCTCAGCGGCGTGGCGCTCCATCTTTTCCTTTTCCAGCAACATCCCCCTCCACTCTTCTTGTTTCTCTTCGCGTTTGCGTTCTGCCTTCTGCTCCAGAGCTCGTTTCGTGTCTTTCAGCAGTTTCGTACTATCGAAGAAGCGAATGGCAAATGAACTTATATCATCATCTTGCAGTAGGTTGGTAGATTTCTCGGTTGCGTTTTCATGCCGAGATTTGAGATACGTTTCGATGTTTCTCAAGCGCTCTAACTGTTGCTTTTTCGGTAGAAGAAGGGATTGGAGAAAGTCCCTGGGAATTTCAGGAGAGAATTCGCCAAGGAGTGCATATTTCCTAACGCACGCTTGGTCCAACTCAACCCACATCTCCAGGATAAGGAGCCAGGTAGCAGACATTTCCCTGGCGCATGCCTGGTACACTTCCTTAGCACAATTGAAATGCTCCTGCATATGCTTTGCAAGCTGTTCACATTCCCTTGGAGCTCCCATACCCCTTTCTACCCATTTTTTGAGATGATTGACGGCCCAGGCTTCATAGTCTAACAGATTAAGCAGTTGCGATGTCCACTCCCCAGTAAGAGGTAAATTTGGAAATATGTCGGGCTTAGACGCGTCGCCACCCATATCCGGCTGAAAGTGTTTTGGATTTTGGACCTGTAGCTGACAAGATACTCGGTGCTGAAGCTGAGGCAGACTGTTCGAGAGCGGAAGTGCTAGATCGGCGTGATCAGGTACACTGGCTGACAGAAATGGGATTGAGATAGCGTCATGACTCTGTTCGCTCTGCCAGATGCCTTTCAAGCGGTCGTGTAGTCTTATTACTGCCCTAAATGCATTGTCTTTGCTGAATTGCTCAATTTCCAATTTCCTGATGTTGATTTTGTACATCCGTCGAGCAAGCTTGGCTCTGATGATATCCAAGATAGCTGGTACCGTGCAGAAGTGGAGCGCTTGGTTTCCGATGGTCGCTGTCAAGTACAACACAAACGACTTGTAATGTGCGTGAGTTTTCTCGTTCGGAAAAGCGCGCTGGAGAGTCATCTGTATTGCAACGCGCAACACTAACCACAATGGCGATCGTCTCCATACGCTCTCGGGGGCTTTGATATTCTCGCACAGTGCAAAATCTCGTGTTCGCTTTTGCAGTGTAATTGGAGTCTGACGTTTGCCATTAACGGCCAGAACGGTCATCAGATATTCCGTTACCATGAAAGGGTCTTGGGAGTCCCTCGGATCGCCTTCGGTCTGTAAGAAGATTTTTGACTCGGTTGTCAGCTCCTCCGAATGCAACCGAGATAGATACTCTGAAAACTCGTTCAGAAAGCTGGCATTGGAAAACGTGGCCCAAGGGACGACAACGCGGAGTCCCGGAAATTTCCTTATGAGTCTACCCCGGGTCTGATTGACTTGAGCAGCAGTAGGAGATACTTCGAAAGTTTCGACAGCAATGGTGTCTTCGTCTTCGCGATATACGAGGATACCGGCGTTCTGCGCTCGAAGATGAGTGACGAAGCAATCTAAAACCCAAGAATTAGCATTGACCCTTCATAAGACCGTGATTCTCAGGCTGGTGAGGCAAACGAATTGAATGGAGAGAGAAGCGCCACCACTCACCACCCACGTTCAAGGTTCCAAGAGATTGAATGAGTTGATCTGATTGCAACTTGTCATCGTGTTCAATTTTTGACATGACATCAAGCATGCGCAGAACAACATTCCAAACAGACGCATGCGTTGATGGCACCTGTACGAGATAGTCGCTTAAGGTCTGCTTCACGAAGCCAAGCAACTGATTTTCTAGCTCAATTCTGTCATGTTCAACCTGCTGCGGTACTCTAGGAGGGAGGATCACATGATGAATCAGATATTCTGTGAGCCGATGCTCTGATGACTCGGAATCCATGTCTTGTGGCTTCTCTTACTGCTAATGGAAGTAGCTTTGGAGAAATGAAAGACCGAAGTGAAAACGAAAGTGTTGGGGCAGTAAGACTACCAGGGAATGACGACGACTTAGCTGTTTGGAGTACTGCTAATTGGGTTCAGGTGATGAGCTGAGGCAGAGTTTGAGAATAGTATTTCGTGTGCTGATTGTGCCGATACCGAAGCAACACGGCGTAGGTCTCGATCTCTTCAGTCCGATAAAAGAAGCCCCGATGCACTGTGCGAAATAGCGGCAGATGAAATGGTGAAGCACTGAGCGAAGCGTAGAAGACTTCGAGATCCGGTCGTGCACAGCTTCCCTGGGCGAGAACGTGGATCGGATTGAGGAATCTGTGTAGAGTATGTAATTCTGATTTAGGTGTAAAACAGGAGAGTAGAAGCTTAGAAGATGAAGAGTGCTCAAGAGGTTGGCGAATCCCGGGCTAGTGACCTGAGGTGAGAATCAGATAGTGAAGGAAGCCGTAAAGGTAAAGTGAACTTAGCAAGTGACCCTGGCCGTGGGCCCACCTTAACAAAGCTTGACGAGGGACTGTCAAGAGTAAGTAAAGCTGATAACCCGAGGCGGGGCAGCGGCCATAAATGAAGCCGTGGATTCGAATTGAGAATAACTATGAGCCTCTGCTCAGACCGAATACTAGGGTGTAGTGGTTTGGACTGGGAGCGTCAGCTAGACACGGTTTTGGAAAGCAAGCCTTCGGTATCCGAGTCAAGGGGTAAGACGAAAGAACTAGATGTAAAGAAAGACGAGAACGTAATGGTCTTCGTCTGGATCAGAAAGGTTTCTTAAAGAGCAAGATACCCAGCAAGTGAGATTCAGACCAGGGCTTGCGTAGCCTAGTGACGAGCTGAGCAGACTGGACAGCTTTGAGATGAAGGGGTACTGTTAGTATCATTACTGATAGCTGGGATGAGTGTTCTGTATTGGATCGAGCAGATGTTGTGAGGCGATGAAGATTTTGATCTTGGTCTACGCTGTACTCTGAGAATGACTACACGTCTCCCAGAATCTCCATTTGCATGTCATCCAAAGTTTTACCCGCATGTCCTCTACCAAAACCCTCTTTCTCCCAAATGCACACAATCTGCCGGTACGGTGCATTGATATGGAGAACATGATGAAGCATACAAGACCAAGGAAGGCCTTGGAGAAGCATCCTCTGAGAAGCACAGCAGGTGTGAGTGGTGAAGTTCTCATCAAGCAACGAGATTGAACAACTTTGTTGAAGGCGCGTGTCTGGGTTTTACGCGCCGGATGCTTATATAAGCACTGTCATTTTACGGTGGACTTTTGTTTTTTTCGTTTTCCCCTTCGTCTACGCAGCCGCTCATTTCTGGAGCACATGGCTTTGGACTTGCGTACTCGATTTCGTTTCGATCTGAAGGTAGTTGCAAAGACTTCACGCTCGTATACAATCCAACTGATAATCCATCGTTCTGTGAGAATTAGTCCTTTCAATTTTTGACTACCTGCGTTCCAACTTTCAATGGTGCTCAAGTAGCGACGTCAAGGTCTCTTCATATAATTAAAGCCTCGACAAGAACAGTCACACTCACAAAAGCATTTCTCAATTTGATTTTTGCAGTCGAGCTGGGATTTATTCCAACAGAAAATGATTTCTCTATCTGATTGTTATACTCTACACAATCCTTCAAGATTAAAGAGCGAGTAGTCGCCTTGCTGTTCGCAACGACATTTCAAATCGTGACCCACAGTGGCTTTGGGAGTTGGGCGCCAGGAGAAGATTGTCCATGGTGCCTACTTGTTTGATCTGCAATGCCAACGTAGGCTTCACGCCTCGCTGGGTCCCCAATGGTAACAGACCAAGTTTTTAAACCATAATACGTTCCGATCGAATGTACGAGCCAGCGTCTACACGTGTTAGAGCAAAGGTCGATGCCTGGAAGTAGAGCAGCCTTACCCAAAAGCGGCGCCATGGTCATCAAGCAATCCATCGTATACAAGCTTACCCCTCCTCAGCTCTTCCATTTCCATCTCCTTTCTCCCCTGCCGTGGCTCCTTCTGCGCTTTCAGATCCCTCATGGCTAGATCTCTCCCAACAAATACAATGTCCTCGCTATCTGACGAATCAGAATTCACGGCACACTCATCCAAAGAGCCTGTATCGGATTTTTCTTCCTGTTCAAAGGCGGCCGATCGCTCAAGCTCAGCTTCTTTCCCCTCCCACTTTTGTATGAAAGTTCTGACAGTCTCTTCCAAATCCATCAGTAGATTCTTGGCACCCTTTGCTTTCTTCATCTTCGCTCGCAGCTCCTTCTGTACCCTCGCAGCTTCTTTGCTTACCTCTTTAGTAGCACCGCGACCCTGTCCACGAGCAGCCGCACGTCTGCCGTCTGGTGCGCTCGGACGCTTTGCAGCACGCTGATCCCACAAGGGTGCGAGGAAGTATGGTACACTACGCACCGGATGCGTTGGACGCACCTCCCAATCAGTGGGGAGTGGAGGTTGCGCATTCGGCACGTTGAGCAGACGATCTGGACACCCAACACGTCAAAAGTGTTCAATCAAGCGAAGTCCTTTGCGACACTTGGGCAGAGCGGCGCGGGCTGAATCACCAACCATTCTCCCAGCGCTGGCGCCTGCGACTGCCTTCCTTGCCCTTAAGTAGCGCCTCCCTGCGTTTCATGCTATCACGCTGGAGCGACGACCGACGGCGCAAGTATCCAGTCCCTGGCAGTGCCTGCTCATCGTTGTCTCCTTCGCCCACGGCCTTCCCTTTGTCTTCCGTCTTGGCCCCCTGGATTTGAGCGCGCGAGTCGCGTATGGTAGGAGACGCATAGGTAGGATCGTCGAGGGAGATATGCAGAGGAATGGAGGTGCCCCGGACGCTACTCGACACAGGAGGTGGGTACATGGTCGCAGAAAGATGCAAAGCTCGGAGATGTTCGGTCGCCTGCTGCGTCCATGCCTCAACATCATGAGGGTCGCTCGATGTGAGTTGGCGCGCTTGCTCCGGCTGTAAAATGCTGGGGATGGAGTTGGGATGGATGGCCATTCTGACGTCCTATCCTACACTAGCACAACAACAGTTTAGAATGCTGTTCGCAGATGTTAAGTTATACAATATTATCACAAAGACCAAGAGAAGGGCAAAAACAAGAAACACCACCAGAAGATGATTGATGAGTACAAAAGGTGGTCCAGAATAGAGCGAAGCTGACGAGGCAAGGAGGGCGCATCCGGGAGTCGGAGAGTCATGATGCGAGACACGATCCAGACGATCGCCAATCGTGCACGAATCATGTCAATCATGCGGATGGTCCAGATAACACCATTGGATGCGATTAGCGGCCCACGTGAAGCCACCAGCTGTAGCTGCAGCTGACTCAGGCTCTTATGCTAAACATTTTCTAATACAGTATTCACAGAATCTCGAAGTCTTCTCCCATCATTCATGCACACTGTTCCTTTGAGCCCGGCTTCCAAGAGGACAAGAAGCGTCTGATAAAACAAAAAGTCTACATATTCATGCCTAGTCAAAATCTGCCATTGCCAATTCCCATGCCAGGCCCAACGTTAACCTTGCATGCTGCAACATGTGCGAGAAGCTGAGGTACTCCAATTTATCGGAAGTGGTATGTATTCGCTTATCCGAATTCGCGAAAGCGCTCTCAATGACAAACGCACTGGGATATCCTGCTTTACTTGCACTGGCATGGTCCGAGCAAGCATAGCCGCAACGGGTCTCAACCCATGGTATGCCACAATAGGTATCCACGACCTTCTTGATGAAATCCGTAAGCGGTGCAGAGACGTAGTCTGTAATTACGCCCACGGATTCGGGTTCGCCGGCATCCAGCGTCCCCTGAACGTATCCCGTCATATCTTGTTGCAGCATGGCGCGCACGTCTCGGCCTTCACGGCTGTAGTTGGAGAAGATCGCCTGGCTGCCCAACAGCCCGCCCTCTTCCGCGCTGTACCAGTGAAATTCAAGAGTGTTCGTCATGTTCCCCGAGCTGAGTATGTCAGAGGAGTTGGAGAGCAGCACGCGCATTGCTTCAAGGATTGTAACAGTGCCAGAACCATCATCGTCTGCGCCAGGGGCTGCAAGGAATGACGGGAGGAACAGATTGATCGAGTCTTGATGTGCACCGATAACGACTGTCTTATTGGTATTGCCAGGTAGCGTGGCAATGATGCTGTTCTGACCCCAGGGATGCTCGAAATGTCTTACGGATGCGCCGTGTTCCAATGCTCCCGTGGCGTTCAGTGTGTCATTGACGCGATTGAGCAGCCAAGCGGAAGACTGTATGCCGTAATCTGATTTATAGTATCGCGTGTGGAACGAGGAGAACTTCTCAAGATTGTCGTGCATATGCTCTTCCGAGAGAAGAGGGAGCAGAGGTGCTATACTCGAGTTATGGGAAGGCTTGGATGGAAAAGTCGCTTGCTTCGTGGGAACGGGATCGTGTCCAAAGTACGAGTCGTCGGTTATGTCGAAGAACATTCGACCAGACTATAGCAAATAATTCGTGTAAGCTCAGTTCACAACTTTGGCGATAGATCTTCAACCAAAACGGAGTGCTTGCGTTGCTCTGTGGAAGAAATCCGCACTTACCCTCCGTATCTGCCATTTCTCGTCTTCCGTGACCCATCGCAAATCATCAGGACCAAGCTCGATCAGGAACCTCTCTTCTGGCTTGTTGACATCGTCATTGAGCGGAGCTTGGGCTGGCCCGGGAACCACATAGGCAGCGGATGCAGCAGCGTTGGCAAGGAGGAGGGTTGCTAGCTTCATTGTTGCTTAAAAATGTGTTCCGCTGCCTACCGCAAGAGGTACCGAGCAAAGAGACAAATAGAAGTCTGCTTGTGAGAGTATATGTTGAAACGTTTCCCGTCTGACTGATGGCACGCGACCCTGACGGATTGATCTTAGAACGGAATTGGTATCGTCATGGCGACGCCCAGTGCACTGCCGTGCTTTCCTTTGGAATATCTTGGCAGATTTAGGTATGCTCATCTTTCATCAAACCCCGTCCTAGGACAAGCATTCTAATTGGAAGCAGTTTGTAGAAGTTCAAATCAGCTTTTTAGCCTCGGAGGAGCCAGCATTGTGTGGCAAATCCTGTCAACTTCCCCATATTTGACGCAGTCCCCACTGTTTCCAATTTGACTCGGGGGATTATTTTCAGACGCCTCGTTCCTATCATCGATCATGACAAGTGTGTCCGAGCATCACATTAGAGTGTCAGAGAAGTATCGCACCAAAACTCTCTACACCTCATAAGTCCAAATTCAAATCGCGGAATCCCCCATCAAAATTTAGGCCATCTTATTACCTAAGTTTTTTATGAAAAATTGGTATTTTATTAAATTCGGCCTTTTGATTGGGGGCCCCTTGATCTAACTAGCCATTCGAATTAAGGAACACTCTCCTAAACTTTTAGTTACTTGATTAATACGTTTTTTTTCATTGAAAAATAAGGTAATTTGCTAAGTCCGACTTTTTCTTTGAGGGTCCCCTTGATCTGATCGGCCAAGGGATGCCGACATTTCTTTTATCATTCCATGAACGAGCTCAAAGGGTTATTAGTCGCAGCCCAGCTGGGATGAATGTTCGAGTGTTGCACCATCGCAGCTATCTCAGTTTTGGCCACGACAAAATCAGGGCCCGGCGAGCCGATCGGAGGCAACGGTAGACGTCAACTTATTCATGAGGTGTTGACGCGACCTGGATTCGGACGGCCAGAAATCCGGGCGTTAGCTCACTTCCCGGCCATCTCTCAAGGCGTTGGTCATTACCATTCAGGCTTCACAATGACTATTGTGGAAACAACAAGTCTAATTTTCATGATATCAATCAAAGACCGTCCAGGAATGCAGCATCGTTGGTCGATCCGGCAAACAAATGTGCCTTTTTTTTTGACGATCAACAAATGACGCCTTTGAATTGATCTTCTCCAATGCGGTTGGATATCATCGCGAGATTGTCCCCAAAAGCTCCTAACGCAATTATGGTGGCCGTTCACAACCACTACGACCTCTTGGCCAATGGCGAATAGGGGTAACTCCAGACAGCTCTTGAAGAGGCGCAAAAACATGGCTTGAGTCTCTACGAAATGAGTTTCTTGAAATATGTTCAGAGATTTTTCCCTCAATTATGGGCGAAAAAATTGAAGTCCAAGTGGACGTGCATCCGAGAATTGGCAAGGTCCGGGGTCACTAGAGAACAGGCTATAAAGGAGTTAGGCGTGACGTCAAATTGGCTCACAGTAATATGTTGCGAAGTCCAGCGCAAGTATGGTTCCATTGAAGCCGTTTGGCCAAATTCTAAGCTGCGTACCAGATGCTTGGAGGTCTCAAGTCGACCAAGGCAGCGCGTCCGAGAATTGCCCAGGTCCAATAAGCTACGGAGGAGTTAGGCTTGACGTTATACCGACTCTTTGTTCCGAGTTGAGTGGGAAAATGGCACTGGAGAGTGTCAGAAGAAATGTCGCGCCATCAAAACACCACAGATGTCTGGCAAACGTGACGTAAACGGAGAGTGCAAAAGAGAAAATGGTGATAAATAGTGAAAATGGCACCGAGCATCGTCCAGACTGCCGGAAGCCAAAAAGACAAAGACTCATCCATATGCTACAAGTCCAAATTCAACTCACGGGGTCCACCGTCAAATAAACATTTAAATCTTAGTTTTGAATGAGAACTTCCTTGGTTTAATTTGACCAAAGGATACCGACGTTTCTTTTGTTACCTATTACACAGATACTGCAAGTCTAGGTTCAAATCACGGAGCTCCTCATCAAGATTCTAATTGCTGGATTGACTCAAATTTTTTTTGAATTAATAAAATTAATCAGTATTCAGCAAAGATTTTTGAATGGGTCTTCCTCGTCAAAGATTTAATTGCTCCATTGACTCATTATTTTAACCAAAAAATCTTGAAAATTTAGTTCGGACTTTTGATTGGGGATTTCCTCGATTTGGTCAGCCATGAGATGCCGATTTTTTTATCATCCCGTGATGAGTATGTCTCGGTGTTACAGGAGCATTGCCAAAAGAGAGCCGCACACGAAATCGGGGCCCTCTCAATCAAGTCATACCTATCGAGATGACATGGATAAGATAGTGCATTGATTGTTACCTCCATTCCATCTGAGGGTCACTCTAGCTCAGTTCTGAGCATTATAAAAGATTTTGCATTGGGCGTAAGTTTTTTTTCTGCTACCAGCATGGCAGCCAAGGTTTTCCGCAGCTAGAGCGAGGAAAAGCCGGTTCAGAACAACAGAACATGGATCTTGCGAAGATAGCAAAGAAGCCGCATATTCTTATTGGGCTTGAGTTTGGGGTGCGCATTGCAGCGTGACTCTCTGTGGGCATTACTGGCCATCCTCGCTTGATTCGACCGTGGCATCATTGTTCGACTTAGAAGTCACATAAAATGTTATTCTGGTAATCGTATCCTCGTTCATGACGTGAGCTACCGCGATGTGGTGCGTATGTAAGATAATGTGGGTACAACAAATGATGGTGCAAATCCCTCCTCAATCCCTTCCCCTTCACCATGTTTTCGAAGAGTAAAGACCAAATCTGGCATAAACAAGTCCATGAAGAGAGCGCCGTTCCGATGCAGATCCCATGCGCCAGAAAATCCCTTCAGGTCATCCCGAGTTTCGGGAACGTATTGCAGATGGGTTGAATCATTTCCCATTGTATTCCTTCCTGTCGATCAAGATATGGTACGCTGTCCGTACTTCCGAGGTCATTCGAGAAAAAATGGAGCAGAAAACACGAGGTTGGAAACGGCGGTGGGTTGTCAGAACTTGGTTCAGCCCTATCCCGAGACCGAAGAATGATACAACACGGCTGAACGATAGAGTGAAGACGCCAACGCCATGCACAAGAAATACGCTGAGATTGTGTGCTGGGGATGAAAAGGATAAAAAGACATTTACGAGAAGGGGAAGAATGTGTTGATTGGTACCTCATCCTTCAGAAGAATAGAGGAAATAAGTAGGACACCCATTTCTCCGGGTCTTATTAAGATAGATTGAAAGGAGGGATGCCCCATCTTGACCACTCTCACTCTCTCCTACACCGCCGGAGATGCCATTCCGTTCGATTTCGCTGTTGCGCCTTCTGCCGCTTGAGCATTTACTGGCATTTCTTCAGACCGCTCTAATGTCCCCCCCAAACCCAACCACTGCCGACTGAGCGGTGTTGCCCCAATGCCCGTACTGGCTCTCGCACCTACAGCTCTTGAGCTGGCAATCGAATCACTGATCTGGTAATCGGGTGTGCTGAGCATTTTGAAGCCTGGCGCAGAGGTGGAACAGTCATCAGTGGTCGAGTTAAGCCGACGCGGCTGCGTGGGTCGGCCGCGTTGGGGTGAGGGTGAGATGGATTTCTCCGGGGGCATGGGACTAGCGGGAACGCGGATCTCAGTGCGTGGACTCATGAAGCGAGCAGCGTCCGGCGTGAGAGTTGACGGGGAATAGTTGAGGATGCCATTCCGATGACTGGGGGTTGATGTGGCAGGGGAGTCGCTGGGGAACACATCGGCAGTATCAACCATATCGCCGAGGCCAGAGTCTTGATGCAGAGGCGGAGGAAAGCTGCCGGCTGGGTCAGAAGCCGAGCGGGCGGAAGCTTTGAGATCGGTTTCGTCCTTTTTGTGGCGAAGTGGTGAAGGGGATTCGTTGACATTTCGCACTCTTAGAGGGCCACGGAGGGGGGAACGCTCTAAAACCGCGATTTTGGGTCCACTGCTTAAGACTTCTTCCTGTTTGTCTTTTGCACCCTCTGGACCATGGACTTCGAAAGCTTCCTCAGGAACATCGACCTTTTCCCATCTCGAACCCGCACTTTCTGCATGCTCGTAGCGATGCATAACTTGCTCGCTTGCACTTGAGGTGCTCGAGACCGGGCGCGCATAGGGACTATCGTTCCTCCGCCTCGCACTGGAAACGTTACTTCTGCCTCTACCGACGATACAGCTACCAGAAGAGTCGAAACGATAATCGGTAGATGGGTCGGCGTCCGCGTAAGTGACATCTTCTGTCGAGTAATCGCTGCGTCCAGAACCCCTTTGACGATGTCGAAAAGCCTCAATGTCTTCTAATCTGACAGCAGACTCTGGATCAATGTATTCCTTGTCACTCCGATGCGCAGTGCTTGTGCTTTGCGTTCCGGCGTCCAAGACCGCAGCATCTTCCGAGATGGATGGGAACCTCTTGAGTAGCTCTTTCGCGGATAAGCGATCCTGCGGCCTCTTGCTTAAGCACGAGCGCACGATATCCTGGAAGTACTTTGGCGTCCCTTCATGTGCTCCCTCGTCGAAGCCCAATGGCTTTTCTTGTCGCTCCGGTTCATCCTCTCCCCTTGCGATTGCCCAGAGAACCATTCCGAGTTGGTAAATATCCGTCTTGACGCCAATGTGCATGCTGATGCGCTGCCCATTTTCGATTAAGGTCGCCAGTTCTGGAGGTTCCCAGCCAACAGGGCATCCACGGCGGTTGATATCAATGATTTTCGCGTCATCGTATTTATCGATTACAACATTTGAGAGCGTGAAATCACCTTGTACAAAACCAGCTTCATGGATCTCGTTGAGTCCCCGTACGACCTGGTGTGCCCATCTTTCCCGTCGAGCCCATGGAATGCAGCCTTTTTCGTCGTACAGCAGGTCGACAAGTGCACCTCGCTCAGCGACTGAGATGACGAGGCCTTTGACAAGATTGCCATCGTTCGACACGACGATGCCCTCCAGGTGAATGACGTTGAGGGAGTCAGACAGGCTGTTCAAAGCATTGACTTCGTAAAGGAACTCATCGACAGTGTCAGGTCCCGGAATCTCCTTCTTTATCATGGAGCGTCCATAGATTTCGACCTTGTACACAAAGCCGGAAAGATGGGCGTCGAAGTGCACTACGTCTTCATGAAAGTGTGGACAGTTCAGATGCTTGACAGCACTGATGGGAGGATACTGGATGATTTCATTAACATCCTCGGTTACGTGGACGTGAAGACGATTATCTTCCGTCTGTAGCTTGAGATTGGTAACGCTGGGATAGAATTGAATGCCTGGAAGTGAGTCGCGTATGGATTCGTATATGCGATCAGACTTATCACGTTGATAGTGAAGGGACTTAAGGTCGGCCTCGAGAGAGTCGGGCAGAGCGTCGCGATAGTCGCAGGAGACAGTGACGCGTTCCCACCGGTTGGGCTCGGCAGCATAGGTAACAAAGAATTTCTCGCGATCGGACTTGTCGCGGAAGTGCATGCTCAAGTTGAGAATCCATCGTGAATCAAGCTCTTCCTGTATTATATTATCATCCGCTCCATCAGAAAAGTCATCGCGCTCGGAGAAGGGTTCAGTGTTAGCAACAGGAGGAGGAGGTTCAGGCGGAGGATCACCGAGTGGCTCATCTTCATTCCGATCTATATGTCCACTGCTCTCTTGTGGCGTTTGCTCGGGGACGAAGCTGAGTGTAGATGCACCTGCTTCGGGAGAGCCAACTTCGGGAGCGGACAGGGAAGCTACGGAGACTGGAGGCGGAGATCGGGTTCGTTTGGTAGTGAGGTTCGTCTTTCGATCGACCGAGACAGCTCTACGTTCTTCGGCACATGGTTCGACTGGGAACAGTTTCTCTCGTCGTTCACTATTTTGTCTCGTAAACGTCTGGGGTCTTGGTAGACCAGGAACGACTCTTCTCGGGAGCCTCCGAGGGATCAAGCCAGGCCGCTCCAGTGATGAAGTAGCTTGTGGAGGTTGCTGCTCTTCTTGACTTTGAGCACGACTCTCTGCATCTCTCGGTTGTGCATCTTCTTCTTTTCTAAAGAAGTTGAAGCGTGGAGGGAAGAGCCCCCTCCAACCATTGTGTCTAGGAGACTGCATGCTATTCCCAGACTTCACCTCTTCACCCGTCCCAACACTCGAGCCCTCGGCCCCGTCCTCGACTAATGATAAGAACTGCGGCATGGTTCGAAAAGCCATTCGTGGGTCGCGGGGTGGAGCAATGAGAAGATTCGATGCAAGTGTAGAGCCGCCCACGTCAGAGGAAGCGGAGCAGTTGGGGGCAATCGCTGCTGCTTCGGGTGGCAAGAGGACATTTCATGGATGCGACGACATGGCAGGGAGAACGAGAGAGGGCGAGTAGCACATGTACGATGCGTGGGCAGAGGTGCGGTAGTGATGGGTCCCAATGGGTGCGGCCGTGCAGATTCGACGTTGCACACAGCCTTAGTGGCAGCGTAAACGAGCAGGCAATCGATGATGGCCCCTCCGCCAGGCAGGAAGAAGCCGATCCAGATGCTACGCCACCGTGCGGACGTGGAGCGGGACGGGAGCGGGTGGACGACACAGCTGAGAAAAATGGCTGGGTGATTGTTGATATTGGGATGGTTTGTTGTGGGCTTGGTCGCGCGTTCGATCAGGATTGAGCGGTGAGTGTGAGGCTTTCTAGGGCTCAGGACCGTTTTGTTGTGCCCCCTAAAGTGCCTGCGTCTTCTGTTCCAGCGCAGCCCGGCGGCGTCCGAGGCGACCGTGACAATTTTCTCAGAGCACGACAGCACCTCTTGAAACCCAAGAAAAGCAGCAGGTGATGGAATGCAGGCGGAGCAAAAGTGAGGCAGGCATCCCAAGTCATATCAACCCACAGGCCTTGACCCCTCGAGCAATGAGACCCATTCAGTCGTCTGCTGACATGCGACGCCGTCTCCACTCGCTCAACCTAAGATGGGAACGGGCAGATCGCGTCCCTTGTTCCGCTACGGCATTGCGTAGCTATACCATGGCGACTGGATTATTCCCGTCTAAGACTCTCGCTCTAGTTACGCCACCAAACTTTCGAACTTAAGCTCTCAGCGTGCCAACTGGTTCCAATCATGCCCACCAGTCCTCCACCGCCCCCTACAAAACCCTCCATCGTTCGCCCTGCCCTGCGCCCTTGAACGCAATTCATGCTTCGCTCGCAATTGACTTTAGCGGTTTCGCCCGAAACGAAGTCGACGCTGCGCCAACCTTGCCGCTAAGTGCGGGATTTCATCCAAAGAAGTGCTCTTGCAGCAACGACACCGAATGAGCATCGCCATCAGATGGGTGTTCGCAGCAGATAAAGGCTTTGTACAGGTACACTTGCGACCCAGTCGGTCACCGTCAGGCATCAATGCTGTCCGGCTCTGCGCGACCCACCAAAAAACTTCCAATCTCCTGCTGCCCCGCTCCCCGTAGCCAATGAAGGCAGCGAGTGTGGCGCCTCGCTCAGTTGCGATGCAGCCAGCGTGCATCCGGGCACATTACCAGCCTCCCCGACCTTTTTAATAAAGTCTCTGCAGCATGATCAAACAAATATGTCTCTAATCTGCATCAGCGATTCACCACGCCCCGTCCCGCGTGTCGGTTGCGGCATCGGGCAGGGCATTGGACCAGTATCAAATGTCGCACGTTTGAGCTACGTAGACATTACCTCGACTTAGCTCCGTACATTGCAATTGATGATGGTGTGCTACGAAAAGCTTCATGTGCGTGAACGCATAGGCCGGCGTTCCTCATCTCACTCCGCATCTTCCATTGCACATTCTGAAAGCTTCCGGTGGCTGACGTTCGGTGCTTACCTCACTTTGAAGATCGCTCTTGACGCTCCTGTCAGGGCTTTGGGTGGCCTTGCAGGATTGATGGCGAATGGTGATCTCTTTCTTATTTCCGCATTCCCTCACTCATCCTAGTGGACGACCAAAAGTCGATCCATCCCTCAGGAACTACCGTACCGATCAACAAACAGTAAGCACAGATTTACGCCCGACATATATCCCTTACCGAAAACTCCCAGTAGCCAGGGCTCCGAAATTCATCCATTTCACTTGAACTATATACAAGAGCGGAGTTTGGTACAATGACCGCATCAGATGTGCGGTTGGAGGAAAACCTCCGTCAGCCCATACGGCAAGGCTGCGCTCCACAGAGCCGCGCCGACATATCGCCAGCAATGCCCTCCATGCTTTCTATAGACTCCATGCCATGCCAGTAACTGGTAATGAACTCTTCTAAATGCAAATGTAAATGTACCACCACGTGCTTACGCCACGCTTCCTGCCTTCAGACAGCGCGCTTCCACAGCCTCCAGCATCCTCAATCATCGTCGTTATGGTCCTTATCTTTATCCTTTTCATCCTTATCTTTTGATTTCTTCATTTGATCCTTCCATAGATTGCTCACCTTCTCGCGATCGATATCTGGAAAGACAAGATCAAAAATATCCGAGTACCATTCTATAGGCTTGCCCTCAATATCTTGCTTGATGTTCTGTGAGAGTCGTTGCGTTAGCGCTGCAGGCCATCAAATATCAAACCGTGCCAATTCCACTCACCTCAGGCAACTCCAACCAATCACTCTCGTTCTCCCTCGGAAACACAATCGTCTTCGCCCCCGCTCGCCTCGCCGCCACCGTCTTCTCCCGCAGCCCGCCAATTCGCAACACCTTCCCCGTCACCGTCAACTCACCTGTCATCGCAACCCCATCCGCCACCGGCTCACCCATCGCCAACGACAGCAAGCTCGTCGCCATCGTGATACCCGCGCTGGGCCCATCCTTCTGCACCGCGCCCTCGGGGCAGTGCAGGTGGATCTTAGCCCGCTCGAAGAAGCGGTTGGCGGGGAATTCGCGCGTCAGGAAGGCTTTGGCGAAGCTGTATGCGATCGAGCTCGATTCTTTCATGACGGGCTTGAGGTTGCCAGTGGGGTAGAGGGCGGGCGACCCGGTGGCGGACAGGGCGCTGGAGAGCACGGATTCAACGTACAGCGCGGCGCCGCCCATTTGCGTCCACGCGAGACCCATGGCCACGCCTGGGGGCGTGGTTTCGTAGAGCCGGTCGGAGGTGAAGATGGGCGCGCCGACGTAGTCTTTGAGATTATCCCTATCGATGACGACGTGAACTGAGTCTGGCACTTTTAGGGCCACGCGCGGCGTCTCAGTTGTCTCTTTTTCGATGTTCTCGGGAGTGTCTTTGACGTCGGTGTCGTTCTTCTTCGCTTCTTCTTGGGCTTGCTTGCCTTCCGCTGTAAGTGCGTTGTCTTCGGACAGCTCGCTATTCTCGCCTAGATCTTGGATGATCTTCAGGGCAGATTTACGGTAGATCTTTTCGATTTGCTTCTTGAGATTTCTTACGCCCGACTCGCGGCAATATTTGTTGATAAGTTCAACAATGGCGTCTTGGTTCAGCGCTACGTCAACATCTTTCAATCCGCTCATCTCCTTGGCTTGTGGCGCAAGATATCTTTCTGCAATAGCCATCTTTTCATCGGAAACGTATCCGGAAAGCTCGATCATTTCCATACGATCGAGCAGCGGTCGAGGAATGGTATCTGTCATATTGGCTGTGCAAACAAAGAGGACCTTTGATAGGTCAACAGGCACGTCCATATAATGGTCAAGGAATGAGTTGTTTTGCTCGGGGTCTAGAAGCTCCAATAGCGCGGAAGCTGGGTCGCCTTGATGGCCTCTTCCAATTTTGTCAACCTCATCGATGAGTACCAATGGATTTTCAGTTTGACATTTCTTGAGTGCCTGGATGATTCGTCCTGGTAGCGCACCCACATATGTCCTTCGATGGCCTTTGATCTCAGCAACATCGGTGAGACCACCGACACTGAAGCGATAGTATTGCCTATTCAGGGCACGTGCAATACTTTTACCAATGCTCGTTTTGCCCACACCGGGTGGGCCAACCATACAGAGGATCTTACCTTCCACTGTACCCCTGAGCTTGCCGACGGCAATGAATTCCAGTATCCTATCTTTGACATCTTTTAAACCATGGTGGTCTTCATCCAAGACTCGTCTTGCGTTGTGGATCCCAAAATTCTCCGCGCTCCGCTGACCCCAAGGTATTTGCGTTAACCAGTCCAAGTAATTTCTAGTGACATTGAATTCACTCGCGGCGGTCTCCAAGTGCGCAAGCTTGTTAATTTCCTCATCAAAGACCTTGCGCACCCCTTCTGGCATCGCCAGCCTGTCCGCTTTCTCCTTGAATTTCTCCACCAGCTTGTCTTTGCCATCAGACTCGATGCCCAATTCACGTTTGATGCCCTTTAACTGCTCTTGCAAAAAGTACTCGCGTTGACGCTTGTGGATCCGCCCTTCGACATCCTTTGCAATCTTGCTTTGCAATTGCGCATTCATGAAATCCTTTTTGATCATGAACAGCGCTTGGTTCAATCGCTTTTCAATATTTGTTGCTGCTAATATCTCTTGTAGTTCCTTCACTTCACCCTGGGCCACCGCTGCTGCAAAATCGCTGAGTCGCGCCGGATCATCCGGCATATTGCCAGCAATCTGCGTGGTCGCAAAGGTCTGAATCTGATCGCGAAAGAGCGGGTTGATGATGGCAATCTCACGAACGACATTGACGATTTCGGAGACTAGCGCGCGGATGGTGGGCGAGGATTTGTCATAGGGCTCGTCGGTGACATTGGAAGCAGAGACAAGGCTGACGGCATATTTGGAGAGGAAAGAGGTCGGCTCGTATGACACAATCTGTTGTTTTGAAGCATCAGAAGCAGGGGACGGTTCTTCAAAGCTCGCCACAACGTCTCCCTTCTTTTCTGGATCAGGCTTTTCGCTGGCCTGTTCTTCTGAAGTGGTTTGTTGCGGCTGCGGCTCAGTCTCTGTCGAAGGCACTTGGATAGTCTTATTCTGGCCTTTAGGTGATATGAGCTCGGATAACCGTATCCTTCGATGCGGATAGAGGACGGCTTGCAATACTTTTTCTTCTCCTTGGAAAGGGTAGATGCTTGTAATCTGGCAAAAAGTGCCCACATCGTACACTTCGTTGATATCATCAATCACGTCTTTATCCGCGCTGTCGTCCTTCATCAGGAAAGCTCCGACGTACGGCTGCCCACGTTTCATCATCTCTTGTATCGCTGCAATCACATCCGGATTCTTGATTGAGATGGCTTTATACCACCCTGGAAACAACGGTCGCTTGGCCAGGGGTATTGCCATAACTTGTGGATACACCTCTGGTACAGTAGGCTTCGCTAGCGAGCGTTCCGTGGGCGCTTTGCGTTTTCGACTCCCGCTTCCACTGTTTGCGCTCCCTCCTTCGCTGCTTGACGCGCCAGTACCGCCACTGGCGCTAGCTTTGGCTGCGCTCGAACTGTCATCGGCAGATGCTTCAGACTTGGACTTGGGTATTGGGTCTGGTATCCTGTCCGTCGCCACCGATTCATCTTCAGGCTTAGCTGCAGGTATGTTCTGTTCTTCATCTTTCTCTTTTTCCTTGGCCTCCGGGTCGTCTTCGGATGCAGGCTTCTCCTTTTGCCTGGCAGCAGCATTGGAGAAGCTACGTAGAGGGGGGAGACCATGATGGGCGAAAGGCGTCCTTGAGGGTCGCAGAGGCGATCGCGTCGTCCGTAGTCTTGTGGAAGTAGACAGTGTGTTTACGTGAACAGCCAAGTATGTCCTCGAGTGAGCTGTCCGTCCAGAAGCATGGCGAAGAGCTGCTTTCCAGGGCAAGACTTGACCGTGGAGCGTCATGATTCAAGGGCTGCGACGGAGCATGAAGCGTCAACGCAAATATTGTATGAAAATTAGAAAGTAAAAACAAGTCTATATGAACAGCATAAGGAAAAAGACAGGAAGGGCGCGGCGCGAACGCGAACGATGGGAGATGGATTGATGATGATAGTATTGATGGCAACGAGCGGCAGAATTTCCTTTTGGGCAAATATGACGATTCGAGATTTTGTCAGCCACCGGAGCGAGAGCCGGAATCTCCGGTACTTTTATTCTCTATTATTTTAGGGACGCCTTCAATATCAGGATCAATTAGACGGATAATAATCCTTTATTGTCAAGCTTCACTATTTCGTTTTTCAAATGCTTCACCAACCCTCTCAGTCGACATAATCGCGTGAGTCTTAGAAGTACGATGTCGATTCCAAAGGACTCGTCTCTTTCAACGGCGGACAGGTCATTTGTCAAATTGGCACCCCTATCTCGAGGAGAGATATAACAATCTATCTCTCGGCAGTGGACTTTTTATAGAAGCCAAAGTATCTGATACAAATCTGAAAGTGGCCGTATTATGTACCTGCTGGCCAGCTCCATCTGGCCTTTCACAATGACCTCAAGAAATCCAAGGTTGGTTCTTGCTCTCCGCTATCAGATTGACTCGCTTGCACGCGGCCGTCTTTGATAACTGCAAGAAGATGCTTAGCTGGATCGTCCAATGCAAGAATATCCTTCAAAGGGTCTTCGTTTAAGATGAGCATATCCGCCGCAAACCCTTGCTTGATCTGACCCAAGAATCGCTCCTGTCTCAGCATTTCCGCCGGAGTAATTGTAGCACTCCTGAGAATTTCGACCGGATTCAAGACCTTGGCTCTCAAGCCAAACTCTTGTGACTGAGCTACCCCCAGTGGACCGAGAAGATCAGTTCCGTAACATATCTTAATACCTGCCTTCGAGGCGATTTCAAGACCACGCAATCCGGCTTCTAGCACTCCCTTAACCTTGGCTTTTGACTCCGGTGGTAGGAAATCGGGGTAAGCTGGATTAGTGAGTGCTTGATACGTAACCAACGTAGGGGTGACAAAAACGCCCTTCTCTGCCAGGTACCGGGCTGTTGGCTCGTCGATCATGTTGGCATGTTCGATACCCATGACGCCGTTGTCAACAGCCATCCTGATCGACTGTACAGTGTACGCATGAGCTGTCACATAAGTGTTCCTGTTCTTCGCCGCATTGGTGATTGCTCGGATTTCTTCTGGTAGAAATTGCACGTTTGCCATTGCATCGGTAGGACTTGCAACTCCGCCACCGGTCATGATCTTGATAAAATCCGCGCCAAGCCTCAATTCCTCTCTCGCTGCTTTGGTGCATTCGGCAACTCCATCAACTACACGCGCCAAGCCCTTAGTGGCCGTTCCGCAGCAATCGCCGTGGTCATGTCTGCCACGGAAATCCCCATGACCGCCGGTCTGACTGAGCGCGCGTCCTGCGATGAAGAGTCGAGGTCCAGGAAAGACGCCATCCTCAATGGCTTCCTTCAATGCAAGATTTGCTCCTCCACAGTCTCGTACGGTTGTAAAACCGCGTTGTAGCATCTGCTTGCACAGATATGGCTGACGTAGTAGCGACACAGAAGAGTCCATTGCAAGGAGCTTGCTTAGATCCTTTTCTTCAGGTACCGCGAACATGTGCACATGGCAATCAATAAGGCCAGGACAGACATACTTTCCCTGCAGATCATATGTGAGAGTCTCTTTCGAAAGCCCATGTTTGGCGTCTCCGTCACTGCTTGTGGTGGTTCCATTGCTGGGGATATTTTGACCATCTTGGGAAGGACCCGTATGAGATGAGACCGATTCGATAACGCCATTTGAAAGCACAATTGTTTGATTCTGATGGCACTTTCCCTCCACTGGATCTACAACGTTTGCATTTTGAAAAATGTAGGTCTTCTGTGGGCTAGGCCGCCATGGCTTGACCAAGGGTGCCTGCATCGTGATTCCTATGGTCTCGTGTTGTTGGCTCACGAAAGTGAAGATAACTTCGAATTAATTGCACGTACTTATATCCCGAGTAAGAGCGCCGCTCCTGCTTCGCAATGGCTTGCCTATCAGCTGGATGCGACCCAGTACCTTACCAACATTTGCTACCGTAAACAGAATAGTATCAAAGGAATATTGAATCGTAGTGTTGTTATCCCAATGTCTTCAATGCCAAGGCATATGCGCTTGAGCCCGAACTGTGTCAATCGATTTTCACCTGCTGTTTCCCGAACACGCCAATTTAAAGAGGAACCTGTAATTGAGCGGAGTTTTGAGGTTTGGGTGGTCCAGCAAGACCGAATCATCTTTCCTTAGCCCCCCAGACCCGTTCTAATCCTTGCTCAGACGTGCAAGGCGTTCCACCCTATTCTATCTCAGGCTTAGGTAATTACCAGCTATCTTTGGCTATGGTTTTATTCTCTTTGATCTTCACAGGTCTGGGTACTAAACTCGAAGTTTAATCCCTTTCTGCAATAAAATGGAGGTTCCTGGACACCATCCTTCTTTTACTAGAAGATTTCATGGTAATTTTTCCAATGCAATGAATTTAGCAGCTATGTGGTATTCGAAGGTTCTACATATGCGACAAGACAATAATGCACACTGCCCGACAATATGGGTGACCGTCAAATTTTCAGTAAAGGCCCTTTACCAACGGTTCGACCGCATCATAGACTGGATCACCTTTCTCCTTGCCACCAGTCGCCCTCTGGGTAATGATTCCCATTTGGTCCTCGCCGACACCATACTCACTAAGCTTCTTGTATAGTCCTAGACTCTTAACAAACATAATGATCGCTTCGCCCACTGTCAGTGCGTCCTCCTTGTCGTTCCCCGTCCTCGTTTGGCCCATCATTGGTAGCATTCGCGCAAGATTTGAGGCGGCGGCGGAGTCGGTCTGGGCTTTGAGCTTTACGACATGGCCGAGAGTAAGACAAGAGGTTTCGCCATGGGGGATACCGTAAGGAGAACCGAGTGCGTAGCCTAAAGAGTGACTGCGACGCATGAGCATTGCGAGTTACCAATGCCAGCGACAAGGCACATGAACGTAGAAGAGGGTTAGACGCAGGTGAGATAGTTACCTTAAGCCCAATGGCTTCATGTTCAGTCCTAGAAACCCAAGCGAAGCATAGGCAGCAAGGAAAAGCCGCGTGATGGTGTCCTCATTCTGGGGGTCGTCTCGAAATTTCGGCAGATATTGAAACAGATCCATTGCCGCGCTCAACGCCATTCGTTTACAAGGTACTTCCGTCGCTGTGGGATGATACATTATCTCTATCGAATGATCCAACGCTCTAAGACCTGTTCCCAGCATCAACCGCGGAGGCGTATGCTTGCCAAACACCGGATCGTATAAAATCGCTTTGGGAGCATCTTCCGGATGGGCGACACTGGTCTTGACGCCGTCCTCCTTCGTGTATCCTGCAATCATTGTGCACTCGCCCGCGCTGAGCGTTGTGGGGATTGTAACGTGGTAGAGAAATTTTCCATTCTTTTCGTTGCTACGATATGAAATTGCTTTTGCCGAGTCGATCGGACTACCACCACCAATGCTGATGATGGTGTCGATGGTCGTGTCCTTCTGGACAAGCTCTGTAGCCTGATCAATTTGCGCCACGGGGGCATGTTGCTTAATGTCGGAGAAAGTGCTGGCATGTTTCGAGCCAAGCAATTGTTCGACAGACTTGATGAGGGGCGTCTTTTGCGCGAGAGATGCGCCGGTTATGATAAATGCTTTGGAAGATTCATGGGGCAGGCACTCTAATAGATGATTTTGCACGCAGTTAGGGCCATAAAACAATTTCTCCAGGCGAGTAGGCTTATAGAGCCCGGACAAAGGGTTCTCTGTTGCGTCCAGGGCCATGGTCTTTTTGCCCCTAATTTGTAGCGATTGAAAGATAGGTCTGTAGAATAGCTCAGATTTCGAGAAACTCGAAAGACGTCCTCCTGCCTTCTTGCATATAGCTTCAAAAGTGAGCATAATATGGATCTCATTCTCATTGAGGAGGGGCAAAATGTGAGTCTCATTTGACGTCATATACGAAAAGCTAACTCGAACCCTTCTCCCGGGGTTGTTCACGGGCCGGGGCATTGCTTTCCAAATTATCAATTAAAAGAATAATATCTTACCCCTGATATTCAGTCGAAAGACCGCTAATTGCGTCATGCATCTTTGTGAAAGAAAACCAAAAAAAAGACTCTCTTCATTCGCGTGAGAAGCTATTGGTTTCTTCGGTTCGCGTAATGCTTTCAAGCCTCTCCAAGCTCAGTAATAACCTGCTTGAGATTGTTGAGATCGTGGGCAAACCGTCCAAGGAAAAGGCCATCAACGCCCTCGACCAGCCGTTTGAATGTTCCTGGCCCAGCGCTGCCCCCATATAGGAGCCTGGTCAGACCTTTCCTACCTGAAGTTATCTTTCTGATCTCTCTTGTGACATTCACGACGTGATCTGCATTTGCTGGTTCTTGCGCGCCGATGGCCCAGACAGGTTCGTACGCGAAAATGATATCAGAATCGTCTGGGATGGCTGAGAGGACCGACAAGACTTGCGGTCGACATTCCTCAACTGCCAATCCCACAGCTGCAGAGGCAATCGATCCGTGTGATTTCTCTCCAATGCATACGAGCGGAACTAGGTTATTACGCGTAGCTGCTGCTGCTTTCTTGGCGACTTGTTCGTCTGTCTCGCCGAAGATCCTTCGTCTTTCCGCGTGACCCATCTCTACTATTCGTACGCCAGCTTGCGCAAGGCTTTTGGGTGAGATCTCGCCAGTGTATGCTCCACTGTCCTCCCAAAATGCATCTTGTGCTCCGAGCAGAACGTTTGTGTTCTTGAGACGATCATGTGCGGCCACAATGGCCAGAAAATCGGGGATGACGAAGAGGTCAACGTGGTTCGCTTTGGCATGCCCATCCAGTTCCTCCACACCCTTTATGTAATTGGTTGTCCCATTCAGATCAAAGTACATCTTCAAGCTCGTGCCCACGATACGTTTTGGCCGACCCGAGGCAGACATGGCTGCGTAGGGCTGGGGCTGAGGTCGGTTATAAGATAATGTCGTAAGACGCACTAATTATCACATCAACCAATTGATCGAGCGAATATTGGGCCCTTCAAAGCATTGGATGATCACTGTCAACACGTGCAACGCGTGTTTGCAGCCAACGGTCGCGGAAGAGATGAGAAGTTAGGCCGGCCGTTCAAACCCCACACCCCCACCATTCATGCAAGCCTACGGGCATCCTAGCTGAAGTCCGAAGGCCCGATTTCTTAAAGTCAGCGTCAGACCCCAAGGTTGTCTTAGTTTGAAATCTGTCTCCCGGTCTTGCCCCTGCGTACGAATGAAGCAAACGTTTGTGGTACATGCAGCGAGACTTAGCTGACAGGTGGGCTCGCGTTCGCTATCTCGGATAGCAGGTGTATGGCTTTGGGGACTGGGGAGGAAGGGTTCGGGGTATTCTATTGACTGTGCGAAATCTCGAGCTGAGGCTCTGTACCTGCGCGTTGCAAGCAGTGAGTAATTACCTTCCTTGTGCCGGTGAAATGTCCCCCGGGCTGCAGCCTTAGACGTGGAATAAGTCTCCTCTCTGTCAGACGTGGAGCAGCGACTACCTTGATGTAACTCCAGCACTTAGCACTTTTTTCAGCCCAAGTGGTGCAGACTCTGCGTACTAGTACTACTATATGTAACTCAGATACCTGGTAGCTGATAAGCCCAGGTAATTCTTCAGTTCGACCATCATGCATATCTCCCAAAAGCTGGCGGAGGCCGAGAGGGCCAAGAAACCCAGCTTCTCCTTCGAGTTCTTTCCGCCCAAGACTGCACAAGGTGTCCAGAACTTGTACGATCGAATGGATCGTATGCACGACTTGGGACCATCCTTCATCGATGTTACTTGGGGTGCCGGCGGTCGTCTCTCACAGTTGACATGCGAGATGGTTAAAGCTGCACAGTCAACCTACGGTCTCGAAACATGCATGCATCTGACTTGTACGGATATGGAGAAATCAAAGGTCGATGCCGCGCTCAAAGAAGCCTACAATGCTGGGTGCACAAACATTCTGGCACTCCGTGGAGATCCACCTCGGGAGGAGGAAAAGTGGGAGGCAAAATCCGAGCAGTTCCGATATGCGAAAGACCTCGTCAAATACATCAAGGACACATATGGCAACCATTTTGACATTGGCGTGGCTGGTTATCCAGAAGGCTGCGATGATCAAACCGATAATGACCTTCTCATCGAGCATCTGAAAGAAAAGGTTGATGCGGGGGGAACTTTCGTCGTGACTCAGATGTTTTACGATGTTGACAACTTCCTCGAGTGGGTGCAAAAATGTCGAGACAGGGGAATTGGAGTTCCGATCATCCCCGGTATAATGCCGATCCACACACATGCGGCTTTTATAAGGCGTGCCAACTGGTCAAAGTGTAACATTCCTCAAGCCTGGACGGATGCTCTGGAGCCAGTCAAAAATGACGATGCCGCCGTTCGCGACATTGGCAAGGTTCTTGTCGCAGAGATGTGTCGGAAGATGCTGGAGAATGGGATTATACATCTCCATTTGTAAGTGGTTTTCAAGTGTTGCGAACTCTTGCACACCCTTACCTTTCTAGTTATACAATGAATCTTGCCCAAGCAACGCGCATGGTCCTCGAAGAACTCAAAGTCATACCTGACGCTCACACTCCGCTTGAAAAGCCCCTGCCCTGGAGACAATCACTCGGACTGAATCGCCGAGAAGAGAATGTCAGACCCATCTTTTGGAGGAACCGCAACAGGTCATATATCGCTCGCACTCAAGACTGGGACGAGTTTCCTAACGGCAGATGGGGTGATTCTCGATCCCCTGCATTCGGCGAGCTTGATGCGTACGGTATCGGCCTGAAGGGTACTAACGAACAGAACATAAAGTTATGGGGCGAGCCACAATCCTTCAAAGACATTGCGAATCTATTTGTCCGCTACATGAATGGGAAACTAGAGAGCTTACCATGGAGTGAAGCACCCATCTCACAAGAGGCAGACGCTATAAAGGAAGATTTGGTCGACCTCAACCGCAGGGGTCTTCTGACGATCAACTCTCAGCCTGCTGTTGATGGCGCAAAGTCTTCAGATCCAGTATATGGATGGGGTCCTCGCAATGGATACGTCTTCCAAAAGGCATACCTCGAAGTTCTGGTATCTCCTGAAATCATCTCCGAACTTATTACCCGTATCGAGCGAAATCCCGACCTTACGTACTATGCCGTTAACAAAACTGGCGATCTCAAGACAAATACTCCGGTTGACGGCCCCAATGCCGTAACCTGGGGGGTCTTCCCGGGAAAAGAGATTGTTCAGCCAACCATTGTTGAGACCATAAGTTTCCTCGCCTGGAAAGATGAATTTTACCAACTTGGACATGATTGGTCTCGTTGCTATCCGGCTGCGAGCCCTTCTCGATATGTGGTTCAGTCATTGATGGAGACTTCTTACCTTGTCAATATCGGTAGGCAATTTTCCCCTTTACTTTTCCTCAGATGACTAAAGTCGCCTCTACAGTACACAATGATTTCCACCAATCCCGCGGAATCTACCCGCTCTTTGATGGCCTTGAGGTAACAGACCTGGAAAAGGCTCTTCCTATCCGTCCTAGGCCTGAGACAAACGGCTTCGCTGCTACCACGGAGCATACGAATGGTGTTGGTGACGCCATGTAGATCATAGTACCCTTAACCTCGCTTCAACCTTGTTATTATTTTCATTTCTCTCAGGTTATTGTTTTAAAAAGTTTCAACAATCAGAGTGTGTAGTAAGGCTTTCGATGATTCACAAACCCTTGGCGTTGGTAAGCGATTGACTTCAACACTTGATGATACCCTCAACGGCAAGCGATCGGAAAAGTGCAGCATCGAGCATGGTTCGGCGTCTATTCAACTTGACAAGATTCATGGTAGCTACGGAAGATGGTATGAGGAACGGCAAGGATGCTGCAGTTGGCGATACGCCCTCAACGGCTTTGACGACGTTGACAAGTTTATAGATTCATTCATAGAAATGCTCGTGTGTCATTTCATACCTAGTCACTGTCCAGCCGTAGTCATGATGCAAGCCTCCAAGAGCCAATAGTCCGGCTTTAAGGGCCGCCTGCACGTGTAACTTTCTGTCTTCTTGGACGCCGCTAGAGCAACAAGCTCATAAACCCTAAATTCGTAGGCAGGCTTTCGGTTGATCGACATTACTCGGAATGAGTTCCACGCTATTGGCCATATCTTCCCAACTTAATTTGACGGGCCTTAAGTACCAAGAAAGGACTGACTTCGAAACTTCCTGGTGACAGTATGCCTGACACAGCTTAGTGGAGTATGACATCGAAGTGGTGCTATCATTCATTCATCAATATGACAGATCCAAGTGCACTGTCCAAAAACGTTCAATTAAAGTATGTCGGGTGCAAGGTATTAGATCATGCATCGTACTTCCCAGAGGAGCCCAAATGGACCATGAACCTACATCGCTCGATGTGCAAGTATAATCTAACCAGCCACAGCAGTAACGTTCTCCAATCGATCACAAGGAACTCCTGCAAGAGCAAAACAAGCTTAACCAAGTCTTCGGGCTTCTCCACATGTTCGAAGCATCGCGTTCGATCGCATCATCAATTCCAAATTATGGGGATACCCCAGATCTCCACTTCGTGGCGTCCTCGATACTCCACTTGGCGGCTTGCCCCGCAAAGGGGAATGATCCACAGAGCCAATCTTCATTTCCTTGCCAACAACCACAAAGGTCCGCATAACCGAAGCCGGCGCAATCATATCCACGCGTAACCCGCTCCGTGCAGAGCCAATCAAGACCTTGTATGCCAGCCGGAGGGCTTCCGTCAACTCAATTCTCGTCTCTGATTTCGTCACCGCGGCGATGCGCGATAGGCAACTGCGGTACTGCAATACGTACTGAAGAAGAAAGAAACAATGAATTAAGAAAAAGCAGAAAAGGCGTCATTTTCCGAATACATGTCGATGCAGCTCTACCTTGCTGTCGATCTAGAGCCTTGTGTTGGGCCAGTAGCGCTCTCCTCGTCCTGTCCTAGAGTATCAGAAAGTGAAGCTAGACGACCATCCCCGCGCACTCTGGAGAGCAGTCAGGAGCTGGCTACCAACCTGGTGGCCTCTGATATCCTATCCTCGGCCCTCTTGACTGTGAGGTAGTGTCTAGAAACCCATTACTCATTGGCCAGTGGGGAGGGGAAAGCGGGTAGGAGCTTTGAGCTCGAGGCTGCCCGTACGCTTTCGCGATAGTGGCCCATCTTTAAAACCCTAACTGGTCCTTTTGGTTTGACGGATGGGGAAGTGGAAGCTAAGATAGGGTGCCACCGTCTCTGATGCGGAGGCGTCTTGCATCTCTTCTTATTTGATGTTCCGCTGGCCCATGCCGTTCACTTGATATAACAGACTTTCACTCCATCCGATTCTGATCGCAAGGAGTACTTGCATTTCTGTAGCCTCATCCCCGGGCATTCTGGGAAACTGCCCGAGATTACTTCCAAAATACGCTACAAGCAGTTGTTGTAGAAAATGGCGAATCAAGCGAATTATAACGCTACCAGGGGAGTTAATGGAGGAGCACCACTCGAGAAGGACTTTTCCAGTGAGTGCTGGAATTTAAACAACACTTTTGTGAATGTCTTGTTCATTGACTCGAAAATGCAGACACTGAATTTCTCGATGGCAACTTAGATAAAGATAATGCTCTCCAGCGAATAAGAACAGCTGGTAGCATTTCAATCTCGCCGGAGTTGTTCGAGAAGATTTATCTCTCGCCTCAAAATGTTGTCAAAGGTGACTTACGAAAGACTTTCGGCAATCCGACGCCGCTGTAAGTGCTCATCACCAGTCTGGGGGCTTTCTTTATGCCCTTGTTTGAACCAAGAAAACGAAGCTGTTTCTGATAAGATGAGAACCGATTACGGCAAGATGTCTAGGCACTGATCTGTGTATAGAGCTCTCGTTGGATTCTTGCTTAGCTTAACTCCGCTAAGCTGCGATCTCATGGGCTGGAGAGGCGCTGGTGGTAATGGAGCAGCAGACACAGGGGTGTATTTTTTCTTTGGCGGCTTGCTTATGGTCCTTGGATCTATTGGCGAGGTATGTCTTTCCCCGTGATGTCTCTAATTATCTAAGCAACCAGAAATTGATGTTCTCCCAGTTTATCGTTGGCAATACCTTTCCTTTCGTCGTCTTCGGTAGCTTCGGTATATTTCTACTGGTGAAATAGGCTATTTCCCGGCACTGATCCTGAAACAATAGGCGCTTTCTGGCTCAGTTATGGTGCAACTCTACAGCCTTTCTACAATGCGTGGGGAGCATATTCTACAACAAGCAACCCCAAAGATGGTCTTACTAATGCGGGATTTGAAGCCTCTTTTGGTATGCAGTCCTCCCCGATCTCGCGACGCATGTTCGCTCCCTCCCTTTCTCAACACAGTCTTTCAGCTGACTTTTTGACCAAGGCTTCTTCCTGCTCTGGATGGGCTTCCTCTGCTTCATCTACATGATCCTCGCTCTTCGCACCAACGCTGCCTTCGTTCTCATTTTCTTTACCCTTGTCTTTGCCTTTGGCTTCCTCGCCGGTGCCTACTGGCAAATGGCAAATGGAGCAACCGCTAGTGGCTTACCTACGAAGCTTATTGTGGCTGCCGGTGCATTTGCGTTTGTCACATGCCTTGCAGGATGGTGGATCCTCGTCGCGATTATGTTGGCGGCGTTAGATTTTCCGTTTCAATTGCCAGGTGAGTTTCGACCCTTTATCAACGTCACACCCCTTCTCAAGGTTCCTGCTTCCACGTCCTTTGCAACTGAGATCTGATATCATCCGAATAACCGCTAGCATGGGATGCAGGCAGTGCTGACAGAACGTGTCTTTAGTTGGCGATCTTTCCCGCCTGATTAAAGGTGCCAGTGACAAGCGCAAGGAGAAGGAAGACAAAGGCCAATACGAAGCCTGAAGGAGTTCACAATGGTGATTTACCTTGTTGCCTTGAAATCAGGACAATCGGGAAGTAGTGGGCGAGGGAGCTTCATGACCTTGTACGTCGGTATGAGTAATTTGTGAATGAGATTGGCACGCAAGCAGCTGATTATTCTGCTTATTGGTGTGCATCCAAATTTTTTACGAGTATACTCTATGTATCTGAGGAATGAGCTTCGGCAATATCTGTTCTTCTGAAGATAGGCTGCTGGGTGATGCTCTCTATAGACGTACGGAGGACCAGGTGGCCGCATAACTTCAATTTCCCAAAGTCTATACCTCACTCAAAAGAGACCTTGGGAAGTGTCGTGCGCTAAACTCTAGTTCTTGACCGTATCTTGCTCAAGAAGTCCACAGGAAGCATGTGACCGTCTCACACATTTGAGCATGGGTCATGCAGAAAGGCGTTGAGGCTTTCTTGCTCAGATTCCAGCTATCACCGACCCTACGGTGTTGTTGGCAACAAAGGTCCTCGAATATTGGCAGTGCTCCGATATACTTGCTTGCTTCAAGATCGTCCTTGGTAACTGAGTGTATTTGTGAATTTTGAATTGCTTCACTACGCGGCCAGATATGCCATGACCTTTGGGCGAACAGAAACCCCCAAGTCTTGCACATATCGGTCATGAACGGCATCGTCAGTTGCGACCGACAATTGAAGCAATCATATCTTGTTGATTGTAGTTATCATGCTTGACATTGTCATCCGCTCGTGCAATGATAAAGAGTTGTGCATTCAAGCAGGACCACTCCAGCGAAAATAGCCATGATACGCAGCCATATGCTAACTTTTAGAAAGCCGCCATGATGCTTTTGAAAATATATCTAAGAACGACCACTGCTTCAGAATTGAAATTTAGGCACTCAGACCGAGCTCCTTCAAGAACGCCTCTTGGTTCGGCTCTCTCCCCAAAAACTCCTTGAGCAGCTCCATTTCCTCTCTGCTGCCGCCACGCTCTAGCACCGTGTGCCGATACCGCCTCCCCTCCTTGCCATTCATCGGGTCTGCCTTGAAGGCTGTGTAAAACATGTCTGCGGAGTAGACTTGTGAACTGTACGCAATACGTTAGAAATCAGTTGTACAACCTCTCTATCTCGTGTCTTTGGAGTATATAGGGAGAAGAAAGGACCCAACAGGATTCAAAATAAGTGACGTACCTCAGATACCCATAATACCCAGCATCATATCCGCCCACCAGATGCCCAAACGTCGCCTCTCCATGTCCCCACTCGAACCCCTCTCCCAACACTTCCGGTCCCTCCAGTCCGCTGATCTCCTTGCGCAGCCGATTATACGTCTCGCTGACCGGCATGGCCTCAAGGTCCGCATGCGACGCCGGCTCATGCACCGTCATATCAAAGATACCAAAATGCAGCTGGCGCAAATTGAACAGCGCATCGTTGACATGCTTCGTGCGCACAATCGAGTCGATCAGCTCATCCGGCATCTGCTCCGGCGCCGGCTCCACCACCTCTCCCTTGGCCTTCAGCGCCTCGGCATACTCGTCTGCATAGCTGGGCGCGACGTGCGAGTAATGCTTTGACAGGCCGCGCAGCTGCGAGGGGGTCCAGCACCAGTTCTCCAGCATCTGCGATGGCGCCTCGACGAAGTCGCGCACCGTGTTGGTGCCGTGGAAGCGGGCGTAGGTGGTACGGCCGACCAGGTCGTGGATACCGTGGCCCAGCTCGTGGAAGAGGGTGACGACCTCGTCGTGCTTGAGCAGCGACGGCTTGCGCGGCGTCGGCTTGGAGAAGTTGCACACGAGCGCGGTGGCTGGGTAGCGGCGGCGCGAGCCGTCCGCGAGGGTGGTCAACGAGTTCGAGGGGATGCTGAAGGTGGATGTGCCGGGGGAGGGGATGGTGAAGCCGGGCTGCAGGTTAAAGTTGGCGGCGTGGCCGTATTTGCCGTCGCGGGGGAAAAGGTCGAGGTACAGGTAGCCGACGAAGTTGGAGCCTTGGTCTTCTGAGTCCCAGACGCTGAAGAGTGAGACATCTTCATGCCAGACGATATCGGAGCCATTTGCAATGCTGAAGTTTTTGGCCAATGCGTCTCGTTCATCGCCTTGTATCTGGACGAACTCCAGACCGAAAAGCTCCTCAAAGATCTTGAGCATGCCCAAGATGGTATGTTGAAGAGGAAAGTACTCGGCTATGCGTTGTTGATCGAGAGAGTACTCCTTTTCAAGCATGAGCGTATCGTAAAAGCGATGATCCCACAGATAGTAGCGATTATCGTCAGCCGTACCGTCGCCTCGGTTTACAAGATCGGATTTCTTGAGTTCCTTGAGCTTTTCTATTTCCTTAACGCCACCCGGAGTCAGTTTGGTGCGGAGATCACCAAGGAAGTCGTCCACGGTCTTGGGTGACTTTGCCATCTTGTCTTCGATCTTGAAAGTGGCATGATTCGGATAGCCCAGAAGACGTGCGGCTTCATCACGGAGAAGAACGGCTTCCTTGAAGATCTCGACGTTTTGGTTGAGCTTGTTCTCATTTGCAATGAATACCTTCCGCCGGGTCTCGGCGTCTTTGGCATATTTCTGAACTGGAAACAGATCCGGATACTTGAATGTGACCCTCAGCTTGCCCTCGTTCTCAGTACCAGCGTCACCCTTGTGGAACCCAGACGTCACATCCTCTGGTACACCTTCTAATTGTTTCGGTGTGAACCATAAACCGCCGTTCTCCTCGTTGAGATTTTTCTGGAAGGTGATGCTCAAATCCGATAACCGCTTCTTGATCTCCTTGAACCGATCACGGTTTGGCCCAGCGGGGATATTCAGGCCATTGCGTACATAGTCCTTGTACGATTTCTCCAAGAGTCGTTGAGACTCAGGATCTAGTTCCTCCTTTTTTTGTAGGGCAGCATCGACGAGTTGGTAGACATCTTCGCGCATCGATCTTGCTCCTGCCGTTAGTAACTCGTTAAATGTTGCCCATGGAGCCACGTGAATGATCCCACAGACAAAGAACGGGAACGACTCACGCATCAATCGCAAATTGATCCATCAACTTCTCCGCCTCTGTGCTCGCGTCTCTCAGCGCCTTATCCGTACTGATTGCCTGGTAGAAGCCAATAACATGGCTTTCCAGTGCATCCTCGTCGTCCACCCGCGCCATGGGCAATACCGTATTCTCAAACGTCGCCGACTCCGGCTTCACATCCCGCACTATATCATCCTGCACCTTCTGGTTGTGCGCAATCAGCCGCTTCGTGTCCGCGAGGAGGGACTGCGGGGTCGCGTTGAAGCACGGCGGGGCCTGCGGAGGATGCTGATACCGCGCGGGCGCCATGGTGACGTTCGAGAGGGGCCGTGAAGTCGAGGGTTTTGCCTTGGAGAAGGAGGGCCGGACCTGGGAGGCGAGGTTGGAGAGCCGCGGAGCGAAGCGTGGAAACGCCAGGTTAAAGGCGAGGGTGAGGAAGAGGAGGACGGCGAGGAGGGTGAGGAAGTAGGATGCCCGCCTGAACGCCAGCCTGGACGATTTGCGGGAGTAAGCGGAGGGGAACTGGGGTTTTTGGGAAGTCAATGGCAAGTATAGATCTGCAATTGAGTTAGGGAGTGGGCTAAAGTCGTAGCATGGAGATGGATACCGGGATGACATGCAGGTTCCGAGGGCGCGGCCTGCCTCTGCATCGTATCTGCTTCTCTGCTCCGCAACTGCGTTTCAACTTCGCCCTTGCTTGGCGCCTTTGGTGCAACATTAAGGGACTTGAAAGTGATACGTGGCCAATGACCAGAAGTGTAATTTTCTAGTATTGATGTAAGGAACCTTACCGCTCGAGATGCCACTCAACAAAATCTTGAATACGTCGTTACTCGATGAGGCCACATGTGCTTACTTTTGCAATTCCGCCCGGCCTCCCACTAATGCAAATGATGGATATGGATATCATACAGTTAATCTTATTTTCGAGTATCACTCAAACCCTGCAAGGTTATGACCTGTCCTTTAGCACACAGTGTTGCTCTTTTCAGCTCCAACACATTCTCCCGAGGTTATGCGCCGTTTTGTGCCGTCTCCCTTACTACCTGATCGACGGCCTTGGCAAAGTAATCCACATTCCTAGTATTCAGCCCTGCCATCGATATTCTCCCGTTCTTTGTCAGGTACACGTGAAACTCCTCCCGCAGCCTCAAGACCTGCTGCTCCGTCAGACCTGTGAAACTGAACATGCCAATCTGATCCGTAATGTGATTCCATGTCCCTGGTGTACCCAACTGCTCCAACTTTGTCCGCAAGTGCTGCCGCATGTCGATGATGCGACCGCTCATCGTCCGCAGGTTGGCCTCCCACTCGGCAAACAGCGCTTTGTCGTTGAGCACGAGAGAGGCAATGCGTGCCCCGTACGCGGGTGGATTGCTGATCTCCGATCGTTGCAGGATCGCAAGCTGGGATGCGACGCGGTTTGCTGTGTCGGAGGCGTCTGAAGCCGGGCTGGTGAGGAAGTGGAAGCAGCCGGCGCGCTCACCGTAGAGGCCGAAATTTTTGGCGTAGGATTGCGCGATGCACAGCTCGAAGCCCTGCTCGACGAAGTAGCGGATAGCCCACGCGTCACGCGCAAGATCGCCCGAGGCAAAGCCTTGGTATGCGCAGTCGAAGAAGGGGAAGTGGTTTTTGGCGCGGATGGTCTTGGCAATCTGCTCCCATTGCGCTTGCGTAGGGTCAACGCCTGTTGGATTGTGTGCACAAGCGTGCAGAACGACGATGCTGCCCTCGGGTGCCTTGTCTAACACATCAATCAAACCGTCGAAATCAAGGCCTTTGGTCTTTGTGGAGAAGTATGGATACGTCTTGATTGGAAGATTGACGTTGCTGAAAATTTGGTTGTGATTGGCCCATGTTGGCGAAGACAGGTACACTGTCTTATCTTGCCCAGGTTTGTAGAATTTTGCGAGGAAAAGTGCTCCGAGGTGGACTGCTCCTGTGCCGGAAATGGTTTGAAGGCTGCGCACCTGCAAGCTTGGTTAGCGAAGGCGGACATGACCGAGAAGCTTTGATTCCATACGCGTTGTTCCTTGATTGCAGGACTGTCGGCTCCAAGGATCAGCTTCTGAGAAGCAGTGGTGAAATCTACTAAGCCAGCAATTGGAAGGTACTCGTGGTTCAGATCCGGATCTGCGTGAAGTTTCTCGTCCGCCTGCAATTATCTCAATTAGCTAAAACTTTGTAATGAAAGCACTTAAAATGGTGCAGTACATGCTTGACCACTGGCAAAATCCAGGGCTTGGCGTTGTCGTCTCGATAAGCTCCAATACCCAGATCAACTTTTTTGTCCGATGTGTCCTTGCGGTAAGCGGCCATCAACCCAAAAAGAGGGTCTTCCGGGGCTTGGGGAACGGCATCGGAGCGAAAAGCGGTAGGTTTTCCAGCAGCCATTTGCGATGATATTTGTTGGAGTCTGTTTCGCGATTTTTGAGAATGGGAGTTGAAAGTTGAACCTGCAGGCGGCATGTTTTCCCTACTCCGTTTGTCCGATCTTGCTTAACGTGGCCGGTATTGCCGGATGGAGCTGCCTTCGTCTCACCTTGGTCCTCACCGCCAGATGGAAGGCAAAGCTATTATTTGAGGTATTCATTGTAGTGGCAGCACTAACTTTCTCCAAGATACTCTCTCGGGTGCTGTTCAGGGGAATATTCTCGGCCACAGCCGTCAGCTACGGGTTCTGGCGGGACGGTGACCTCAAAGATCCCCATCTTTTGACTGCAAGCCGAGGTCCGGCCCAGATCAAGTATGCCGAATGGATAAACAACCCGTTCACGACTCATATCACATGCTCTGAACATGACGTAACTACGCTAATTAAGGAGGTACACATTGCTTTTTGAGTGCTGAGGGCGTTGACGTGACTTCAAAATATCAAGTCCCAAAAGATCAGCGTGCTGCACAAAGCACAAGTCCCGTAAAATACCATTCGTGCCGTGCTTCTGCGTTCAGTGGCCTTCTTTAGTTCCTTGTTTCCCCTTCCAACGTTCTCTTCCGTAAAGCCTGAGTCTTGAACAAGCTGATCCACATGTGCAGATTGCACTGCTAGATTGTTGGCCAGTGTCGTCTGCAATTCGGCAATCTCGACTAGAGAGCGTTCCGCGTTTCTATCCACATCATCAGTAACTGCTTTGTCAGGCAAGATGCATATTCGGCTGACCTGACTTGGTCCAATGTGTCCTCGTAATGTTTCAGCATGCCTTGATTCTCCTCCTCAAACAGCTGAAGTTGCTCCGGACTTAGCTCTTGCTCTGATTCCGATTTCATTCTGTCATATGTATTGGCCGTAGGCGACGCAGGATTGCGATTGAACTTTTTAGGTCCTTTTGATAGCTGCCCGTTGGTTGTATTTGTATCAGAGCTCGCCGAAAAGTCACTGGGCTGGACAACCTGATTCTTGTATAGAATACTTTTGCTCTTTTCCATCTCCCTCGTAAGCCTAGCCTCCATCATCTCGCTTTGCACCCGACCGCATTCTTCCAAGCGCCGCTGCAGAAACCATATGATACCTTCTCTGTGCATTTTGAGCGTATTTGCCTTGGCCTCTGCGGCTTCTTCTTCCGGACTCTTGGCTGTAATTGCACCGCCTGCTGCCCATCGTCCTATTGCACCGAGCCCTTTCCGTGCTCGCTTCTTTAACGCAATCTGTGTTTCGATAGCTTGCCGCTGTTGCTCCGTTTCTAAGAGTGTCTCTATAGCGGCATTGAGTTCACGCAGTAGTTTCTTGGCTTGGGCATCGATTTCAGTCCGTTGTTGATCGGTAAGATATTTGCGATCTTTCTCCTGTGTGTGAATGGAAGTGGAGGAGTCATTGCGGCTCAACTGCTTTCTTCGGGGTGGGTGGGCGACCGAGAGATAGGCCTGTCGTATAGAACGTAGGTAGCCATGGAGTTCGACAAGGCGAGAGTTCTATAGCTGTCAGGGGGTCACGATTGTCCGAGTTGCACTCAAGTGCTACTGACAATGCTGTATGCTTCTTTGAGGAATTCGTCTAGCTTGTGTACATCATATTCTTGGGTTCGTATACGAACTTCGCCATGCTTCTGTAAGCAGGTCTCGAAGAGTGGTGTTATGTCCGTCATAGAAGCCAGGTTTGAGGTTCAGTCAGGTTTCGCTGGTTGCAAGCAGCTTCCGCGGAGCTTGATCTGCGGGCCGACAACTCAACGGAAATGCACCAACCAAGCGCAATGAAGACGAACCCGCACTCCTTATCGGCTACCCGGCACAGAGTCGATATACTAGACTTCTCAACATGAAGGCGGTAAGTGGTCACAAGCCTGATCGAAAGCTAAGTCGTTTTTCCATCGTCTCATCGCTATTCTGTGGATATTCTCGTTTAGTCGTGCATGCGTGACACTTTATTTACAACTATTTCCTACTGAGAGTCGATGTCATTTCTACTTCTTATAACCAGCATTACCTGGCTCTTTGTGAATTGATTGCAGCCGGAACCTGACGGAGCTTTGTTTGAGCAAAATTTTCTGCTCCTGTGGGGTAAAATCACGCATCTTCTGAGGCTAAGGATATTCAATCAAGAAGATAAGCGTCAAGATCTCATGAACTTCTCAGAAACAGCATTGCAAGCCAGCGAGAAGGCAGAGCGAGATGCCGCCCTCGCTTCAGGTGGCGTAGTCGACAATACTGTGACTGACGATCATTTGGAAAATGACTCGACCATTAGTCGATCAGAAAGGCAGAGGAGCGAAGAATCATCTTCATACAAGCAATTCGAAGCCAGCACTGATGAAAAGGTGGCCACCTTCCTGTCAAAGCACAATGAAGATGAGCAGCAGCCCAGGAAACCTCCGCCAGACTTGGAGGCTTTGGCAAACACTCCATCCATTGGTCCCCCACATTCTGTCTTCAGCAAAGGGGAGAAACGATTCATTGTCTTTATGGTCGCTTGTGCCGGCTTCTTCTCTCCTCTTTCAGCTGATATATATTTTCCAGCCCTCAATACCCTTACTCAGGAATATCATACCACAAGCTCGGTGATGAACCTCACCTTGACATCATATATGATATTTCAAGGCCTTGCTCCGACAATTTTTGGAGATCTTGCAGATATGGCAGGACGCCGGCCTGCATACATCATTGGCTTCATCATCTACATTGGAGCCTGTGTCGGTATAGCTTCTCAACATACTTATGCAGCTCTCTTCATTCTTAGATGTATGCAAAGCAGTGGCAGCAGCGGTACAATCGCTCTTGGCAGTGGCGTAGCTGCAGACATTGCAACAGCCGCTGAACGTGGTGCCTACATGGGCTGGGTCACGACGGGACCGATGATCGCTCCATCACTTGGTCCAGTGTTGGGTGGTCTGCTTGCTCAGTACCTTGGGTGGCGCGCTATTTTTTGGTTCCTTACGATTTGTGCAGGAGTTTTCCTTATCCCTTTCTGTATTGCATTTCCCGAGACCGGCCGGAACGTTGTTGGTAATGGATCCATCCCTCCGCAAGGCTGGAATATGTCACTGCTTAATTACCTCGAAAACCGGAAAACCAAAGAGAATGAAGATGGCTTGAACCGTACAGAGTCTCGTCAGTCCAGTCGTCAGGCACAACGAAACCTAGCACATCAGCGTAAATTTCGTTTTCCAAACCCTCTAAATACCCTCAAACTTGTCCGAGAAAAGGATGTTGGGATGCTCTTGCTCTATAATAGCCTTGTCTACACTGCTTTCTACGATGTCATCACCAGTATCCCTTATCTGTTTCAACAGATATATGGTTTCGATGATCTCAAAATTGGTCTCTGCTTCATTCCGTTTGGGGTGGGTTGCTTCTGCGCACCGATAATCAACGGACGTCTCGTGGACTGGAACTTCCGCCGTATTGCGAAGCAGATGGGCATGACCGTGGACCGCAAACGCGGAAACAACCTCAAGGATTTTCCGATCGAGAAAACAAGGTTGCAAGTAGCGTATCCTCTGCTCTATGTAGGCATTGCGGCACTACTCTGTTATGGGTGGGTGATGCAGATCAACGCGCCGCTGGCGGCGCCGCTTATCCTCCAGTTCATCATGGGGCTCAATCTGACTGGCGCATACCAGTGTATGAGTGTTCTGCTGGTTGATCTGTACCCCTTGAGTCCGAGCACGGCTACTGCGTCAAACAATTTGGTGAGATGTTTGATAGGAGCTGCAGGCACGGCAGTGATTGTTCAAATGATTGATAGTATGGGAAGGGGCTGGTGCTTCACGTTTATTGCGGCAGTTATCTTTATAACAAGTCCCATGATGTGGGCCTTGACAAAATGGGGTCCACAGTGGAGAGAGGAAAGGAGGATAAGGATGGAGAAGCAAAAAGAGAACCGTGTTGATGAAGGGAAGTAAAGACTACGACCAGAAGGCATGAAAAATGATGGCGTATTTCAATAGGTATTCTATTATACCTTCTAATTTGAGTTCCTGAAATACCGAAAACTAAAACGAATCCAAGATAAGCAAATCAAAAACTCGATCATATCCTAAAAACAATCAAAGAACAAAGTTTACGTAGAAAGAAACTCGCTTTTTATTCCGCTTTCTGAATTCAGCCATTTCTTATTTCTTTCTGCCAACGCCCCAAGATTATCATCGTCTCTTCTTGGCACGGACGAGATCCCCACGTTATGAGAGACATATATCGAGTTCAGAGGCACTACATCTCCTTCGCCTGATATACCCTTGGGATCTGCTCTTGGGATCGACGGACCGGTCTCTTTCAATGAGTGATGAAACGGCCACCGTACACTTGAGAGTAGGCTTCTGAGTCGCGTAGGGAATCACAATGTGAGAAGTGGGAAAAGTTGTTTGTAAGAACTAAGAAGCTCTGAGGAGCAGAGAAGGGATTGTATATACTTGGGCTAAGCAGCTTCCTGGCATTCTGTGAGGTAAGAAGTGCTCTAGCTGTGAGGTAGGAGCTGCTTTAGCCTAGGGCAGTAACAATTCCATATCAGAGCCGCGTAGTCGAGTTCAAATTTTGCGTGCAAACATAGCCAGACGTACTCTACGTCACAAACTACTAGCGAAACGAGGCGAGAGGGGAGACGATTAAGGCTGCATTGGAGTTAGCTGGTACTATTGTCGCAGCATCTGAGGTCATAAGGACGGTAAAGCTCCACTTATTGACGGCTGCCTCAAGATGATGCCATAAATGTAGCCGGCTGACGTCGGCTTGGACATGCCTAGTTGGGACAATGCTCACCCGCGTTATGGAGATGCCTATAACGATGACCGTAAAAGAAAAAAAGCTATCAAGGCTAGCTTTTTCCACCCGGACATTCCAAAGCATGATGATGGGGATCGATATGACTGAGTCACTATTAGCACGATCAATATTTGAAGCAAGAGACATGCTGACTAGAAATGTCAGCGATGACATCGATGGCGCACTGGTAGCTGAACGTTGAGAAGCGTCATTCGAACATTGGGCTGGTATCCTTCAGCGTGGCTTTTCAATAAGTTGTATGAGGATACGGGCGACAGACTGAAAATATTTTTGAGACTCCGTAGGAAACTTTTGTATTGGATTGTACCGCACGAGCTAAGACAGCCCGCCAAAGTTATGGTCGCAACGAACCACCACCTCTGCTTACGGGATCCTTGGTGCTTGCTATCTAGTCATCGGAAGAAGACCAGAAAGAAGCCTTGATGCCATAAATACAGATGAAGTATAGGAACAAAAAGGCCACAGTTCCGCGCAAGAGGTTCTGCTTCCCCTGTATCAACTCGGGTGTCAACCCCAACTCTGAAGAGTTGTAGTGGAGTCATCGTCAATTCAGCGTCAATCGCGGGAGAGACTTCAGCTGATGAAAACTTGCAATGTCAGTAAGGCAGGAACGCATGCTTTCACAAGGCTGCATGTAATTGGGCGAAACTTACCACCTCCGTTTCCCACGTCCGGTTGCGGTGTTTTATTACCTCCTCCAACTCATCCGATGTACACTCGCAAAACAACATTAACAAATACAACGGGGAGCTCACAAGCCGACAATGCAGCCCGAAGACTACCCACTCGAGATACTACAAATTATGACGCCGTCAGGGCCGCTGGAGCTTCTGACATGCTTACCCCGTCCGCCCACGAAAGAGCGACCTCTCCTTTTCCTCCACGGCGCACACTGCGCCGCCGCCTGCTACAAGGCTGTACTACCCATTACGGCACGGGCGGGCTTCGCATCCTACGCGCTCTCACTACGCGGCCATGGCAAGTCGTGGCAGCCAAGTACCTTCGCCTTCCACGTCCTGACCAGCCTCGACTCGTACGTCGCCGACGCAGTAGCTGGTCTTGACTTCTTGGCTGCTGCATTTCCGGATGTGCCAGCTGTAGTGGTAGGCCACTCGATGGGCGGCGGAGTGCTACAGCGAGCACTAGCTACGCGGCCCGAAGCGCAGGTCGCAGGGCTCGTCCTCCTGGCCTCGGCACCGTTGTCCGGTGGTGGGCTGGACATCGCACGCAACTGGCAGGCGGCTGAGGCGGCGCTCACGAGAGCACGAAAATTGGAGGCTGTTAGTACGAGCCAACCGGCCGATCCTGGCTGGCTCCCCTGGCTATGGTCGCTCTTGCCGTCGCTTACGCCCGATACGGGCATCGAGACACCGGCGCAGGTGCGCAGCAAATTCTTCTCAGGCGATGCGCCGGAAGAGGTGGTCGAAAGCTGGATACGTGACAGCAAGGGTCGTCTCGAGAGTATACGCGTATCAATAGAGAGCTTCTGGCCCCTTGCAGACGCTGGTGCCGTGCTAGCAGGCATTACTGGGATACCGTCTGGTCGCAAAGTGCTGTGCATTTCTGCTGAGAGAGATGTGTTGGTTTCTCCCGAAGTCTCGCAGCAAAACTTCGAGGCGTATCGCAGTAGTTGTCGCGGAGAAGAGGAAGTATTGCAGGCTCAGTTATTTGCAAGTGCGCATCACGTTATGCTGGATGTAGCGCGCGAGCAGTGCACAGATTTACTGATCAAATGGCTCGAAGGCAGGACAATCATGTGAGGAAGAATGATCTTTATTAGCCTCAACCACAGACACTAGTTCTAATGACATCCATCTTCTGCTTCCGACTATCGGTTCGCAGGATGGAACTTTTCTGGGAAGAGAACCTTGAGCATGCAGAATCATTTAGGGTCGAAGGCGTGTACTATTGCAACAAATCCTGAATGCAAATAACATACTGGAGCTTGCAACGTAGTCGCGCTTGATCACGTACTGAGAGTCTTACCGCGAGCAAGAGCGACTTCCATAGCCCCGATCGCTGCTGCACGCTCTTGCTATCCAGCACGGCGAAAAGAAACGAGTTTGACAGGGAGGTTGAGATACCAGTTATTGGTAATGCATCAACCAGAGATTCGGCAGGAGGCCTACTGGTAGCTGCAATATACAGTAACCTAAAGCCATTTCCAGGGTTATTTTAGGATCATAGTGCCATCACTTGCCGCCGTCTTACACAGTCGCAGGCGAAATGCACGTAGGACACAATAACATAGCTGTTGCAGTCTGCAAGCGGCAGATCAGGACAGCGATGATATGCAAGGAAGAGGAGTCTGCTTGCACTCAGCTGGCACGGGTTCAGCTTCCTGCAATGCTTGCCTCCTTTGCTTTTCTGCCGCTGTCGAAGGCGACCACAGCCATCGATGGTTCTATACGGCAGAAATGGTTTGCGCTCAGCTCAGGCAAGGTGTGGGGAGCTCTCGCACAATTTTAGTTCTATTCCGAGGAGGTTTTGCATCTCGTCCATTTCCATCTCAAGCGAGCAGCCAATTGACTACTCTCAATTTTTAGAGATGATACGTATTAAGGTCCTTGTCTCGAGCGTGGTCGTTCGGTTCGAGGCTTGTTCGATTCTCTGGACACTGAGAAGCTGGTCGTGGTCAAATTTCATCGTTTGCATTTCAGGATTCCTCATAGGTCTATCCTTCTCGCTTCTGCCTAGTGTGCTCGAAAATGTAGTTCTGCTGTTTGAAAGGGTCTTTGCTATGTTGATGCCGTTACGCAGGGTCGTTTCTGTCGTTCGTGCCGAGCAGGTGTGTTGTCACTCGCTCTCTCCCTCGCAAACTGAAGTCGTGCCCCAACCCAAACACCACCAAATTATCTTTCTCCATCTTTTCCTTTTGATGTTCCTTAAGAAAAGACGTAGCACGGCTCTTTCGCTGTGGAGTGCGCTTCTGCTTTAGGAATCGAATGTCCAGATCCCGGACTCTCCAGGTAGCACCGGTGGGATACCTATATATCAATACATCGTACTCCATTAGTGTTATGCACAGATGTATGACTTGAGTTTTGAGGTTGAGGTACAGTAAATTAGGTTGTGAAGCTAGGGACGGTGCACAGCAGTGCAGAAGTCAACGCCGGCAATCGGCAGCTCGGTTCGGCAATCTGCAGCACAGCTTGTTGATTCAGCGCAGCACAGTTCTTATCAGGCTCACGCAGCACAGAGGCGAATTTTCCGAACCAGCACAGGGGGGGCCGGACCCGGCTTCTCCTCATTCGGCTATGAAGTGTATGTTCAGCTATTCCAGACGTCATGGACCACGCGTCGGAAGCTTCCTCTAATTCATATACCCTGGCCTAGACCTGTCACTGGCGACGTGCAATACTACCAGGCACCTTGCCATATGTACGTCTCAAGAGCTTTTCATTGGTCGACTCGTTCTTCTGGGAGATACCATGTGGGCCGATTCAGTCATTTCGCCCTGTTGATGAGATACATCTTGAGCACTACCTCGTGCAATATCTTGATGAAGCCCCTGTGAGAGAAGGCCATCCACACCAAATATCAAATTCGGGCTGCAGTATTTTGGGCGCGGTTGCGAGTTCATCCGACCAAGATGATCTTTGCGAAGAATCCCGAGTGCTCAGCCATCTTACGAAATAGAAATCCTTACATCTGTCGGGATGAGTGCACAGGGGACTGCTCACCTATCGTGCTAGTCCTCAGCTTTCCCTGAAACTTGTAGCATTATCAGCTGCCACGACCTAGGTAATCGGACAGAGGGTAAAACAGCGGCTGGAGATTTAGATGCAGTGCACTAAGTACCCCTGCTGAATCTCAAATCTCACTAGAAGCAGCACTTAAACTTTTTGTAGTAGTTCTATCGTTGATCGTGTTCGATCGTGGCTCAATTTTCTGCCTGCCATAATCACGGTTGGATTTTGTATCCGCTGCCTGCCAGCTGCGCAGCTTTACAAGCGCCACAGCACGATATGTAAGATGTACGATTGGCGCCATTCTCAAATGTTCTCTCCCTTTGTCTTGTCTGTTCTGCATCCTTGGTTAGCCCAACGTTTTTTTCCCACTTCCTTTCTGGTCTTGTATTAGTCACCTCTTTTGGGGAGGATATTTCATCTATGCTTATGGGGCGCAACACTCATGGAGATGAAGCTGGTTTGCCTACACTTAATTTGGCCAGTTCTTGTGGTGACCAGCGGTCAGTATTTCTTCCCACAACGACGAAGAGACGGCTAATATCCTTCGTCTTGTTACAGGTACACGCTACATAGGAAACCATACAACCATTGGTCTGGAATCACATTCATCATCAACATCACTGGGAGACTTGCAGAGTTCCACGAGTCATCTTAGCGAATCTTCCAGCCCTTCAAACACAGTCACGCGCCAAGTTGGAAGTTACATAGCGCATGGTCTGCAATCTTGGGTCACAAGTGAAGACCAGAGCAGTATTCAGGCCAGCGCGGGCTCAGCTTCCCTGCCGACTACTTCCAGTCTGAGCTCTACACAAATTACGCGTACCATTGTTTCCCAGACTACACTTCAGCCATCGCAATGGTCATCATTCACCTCAGCTACAGACTCAAGCATAACTTCGGCGGCGTACTTGAATTCCTCACATGAAAGGCTCTCAAGGACAGCTGGTATTACAGGCTCGTTAAATCTTTCCAATCCCAGTGTATACCATTCAGGCACCTCACATAACGGCACATGCTTTCAAGATCCGGCGCAGGCATGCTGGTCAGAATGGAACCTATACTCGTTGCTCAAGTCATCAGAGACCTGCACAGTTTTATCTTATTCCATGACAAGCTCGACATATCCAGAAATCCTGGATGAAACGTACACGTTATGTGATGGTCAGCCACGAGCCAACGTCTCGGTTACTTCCACTTCGTGGTCTGTTGTGACCATTTCTGGCAATGTTACCGAGAGCTACTGGGAACCCATCTCCGGCATCCCTCGATCAACTTCTCAGGGGACGCTGGTCGTCAGTCTACCGATAACATCCTGCACGACGTATCTTAGTAACCCACCGGTCCCAACTTGTACGATCCCTTCAACTGCCTGCAACAGTTTATACGACCAGTACACCAACTATAGCTATCCCTGCCCTCCGCCAGTTACCCCGACCTTTTGGAATGAGCCCCCCTGTTCCTCCAGTTTTACAGGATATGGGGATCCTTGTAGAAATGATTGTTTCGTTACAGTCGATGAAGTTCAGCTTCTTTACTTTCCAGTGACAATGACAGGAGATTTTTGCGGCAACTGTATGTCTACATTCTTCAAGTGTCGCTCGTCTATCTGACAAGCATCCAGACTCGACTGTTCCACCTCGACCGAACGCGCCCACAGAAGTTGCAGCTTTAGGCACGACCTTTACATCAGGAACTGCGTATCTTTCCTATCCTGGAGTCTCAGCAATAGGTGCAGGTGGTGGTCAATGCGGCAAAACCTATCCTGCAGGTTTTGTTGCTCTTCCCTCATCATTAGTTTCCAGCTATCGGCTGCCTCCCTGGGAGCGGGAGCCTGTTGGAACGCAAAGCACTCTTTTCCCATTCAATTTTGCAGATCTACCACCAAATCCTGTCCCTGCCCAGGCATGGTCCTCTCAGTTAAATTGCATATTTCCTACGGCTTTGGACTGCTCTACGATAACAGAGGCTGACTACGCCCCTTGGATCGTGAGTCCTAGATTTATCTCATTATGATGATTGAGCTGACTATCGACAGTCATATCCCCCGTACTTCAAGAACTTGGACCCGGATTGGGTTAGTTGCCAGACTCAATCACTTGGTGTGTTCGATCCACCTTATGTGCTGACTGGCGCAAACGTCGCTGCGGCACCGGTTCCAGGTCCAGCGACAGTGACATCGGCACAGAACTCTGCTCCAACTGTGCCGGCCATTCCTGCAAGCAGCCCTTCGCCACTCCATCCAACAGAGACACCTTCCGTTCAGCAAGGTGCCTCAGCAAATGCACCAGAAACCTCCACCGATCCAATGCCCGACGGCAGTGGTGCGTCGGGAGGAAATGGCAACCCGGACGGAAATGACAATCCTCCGGAGAGTACCAGCCTCGGAGGAAATGGCAACTCTGAGGGACATGGAATCTCAGGACCAAGCACTGCCCAAGGATCAAATGATGGCTCACGACTAAGTACCGGGACTGAAGTGAATGATAATTCAGGAGTTTTTGGCGGCCAGACAGGAAACGGCAATGCAGGTGAAAAGGGTGGTCCATCTACATCGATACCATCGGCAACATTCTCCAAAGTACTAGCATCAGATCCTTCTAGTGACCTACAAGCCGCTGGAGTTTTGCACACGACAGCTGCGCCAGCAGCCGCAATTGTCTCTTATCTGGAAGCTTCATCAACACAAGAAGAAACTAGCAAGGGCAATCCAGGCTTGTCTATTGACTCAATAATCGCGGCAGACCCGTCATTGGCTGCTTCTTCGACTGTCCCTAACGGAGCAAGCGAAGAATTTGTCCTTCCAACCTCACGCCCAGGAACTATTAGTGCAGCCGACTTCACAGTTGCATCTCAAACTATTACGGCAGCTGAGAATCAAGGACAAAACGGGGATCCTGTCATCGTTGTTGACTCAGTAACACTAGGAGTTGGAGGCAATGCTGCAACCATTTCAGGGGTAGCTGTTAGTGCTGGATCAAACGGAATCATAGTCGGTGGTATTTCCATACCGCTCACGGCGATTGAAACGATAGGAAGCGATCCAATCACTAAAGAAGAAACAATTACTCGGGCTGTTATTACTCTTGGTTCGTCAACGGTTACAGGATATATGATCGTGGATTCTGATGGAGGGGAAGCAGCTGTTGTTGGATCGAGCACGCTCCACATCGGCGGCCCTTCTGTAGTCTTTGAAGGTGCAACCATCAGTCAAGGCAGTACTGGTATCATAGTCATCAAGGACGGACAAACGACAGAGGTGCCTTTCGCCACTGTCACTACCTACCCACCGGATCAACAAGAAGCTCAAACAGCCATGGATTCAGATAGTGGGACTCCGGCTATGATCGAGGAAATAAATTCTCTGGGAGAACCGTCAATCGTTGCCATGGGTTCCAGAATTCTTACTGTCAACGGTCTGCCCATCACTATTGATGGAGAAACCGTCAGTGCCGGTTCCTCTGGGCTCATCATCGTGAGCAATGGTCGAAGTAGCACTGAGCCTTATCTGAGTTTAGCAACGCCCAGCAAACCTGCTACTGCCACAGAAGCTCTCATTACAATTGGAATGCAGACCGTGACCGCAATTGAGTATTCTGGCGACTCTTCAGGACCCTCAATCATTGTCATTGGTTCGCAAACTCTCACTGCGGGAGGACAACCGATCACCACGGCTGGAGAGACGATCAGCGCGGGCGTGTCAGATATCGTCATCATAAGTGGGGGCAAGACATCAACTGTGCCTTTTACTACTTCGTTGGATGTCACTCCTCTTACCCACGCCGGTTCAGGTAGCTCCAGCCAGGGAATGGGTCATCCTACTTCATCATCGGCTCTCGGCGCCACGAACACGCATCTGAACTTTGCTCCCAAATTAAGACCGGACCCCTTACGACTTTGCGCTATGTTACTTGCTCTTGATCTCCTCATACTATTTTTATGACGGATGGATATAATGACGCAGATATATGCTGGATAGAATGAATTAGTCAACCCTGACTACGTCTCCATAACGGGAGTTGCCGCCTCTGAGAGATTGATACTTGCATGAAGGGTCAGCTTCAAGGTCTAGGCTGGGCTCCGAAAAGTTTTTGGCCAAGGCCACGAGAGCAAGTTCCGTCCTAAAGACGAAACTTAACGAGGACTACGACTTTGTGTATCTACGTGGCCCAGTCTGACAGAACTGGTGAATTCGTCAGTTCTTTCGGCCTTTGGACGAAAGCGCGAGTAAGCGGTAGAAGCATGAAGCCAGAGTTGCGTAAGGAATGGCGTGGTTCACCAGTAGAGATGAGAATACATGTGTGATGTCGAAGGAATGAGGAAAAGCTGTTGATGTGTGGGTCATTTCCTCTGAAAAGCCATGCCCTTGTAAAATATGTATAGATATCTAGACAAATTCCACATTGCAGTCCACATCGCGATATGGCGGATTCAATATTGCATAAGCAGACAGCGCGGCCTCTGGAAACCTTTACTACTAGGCCTGACGCAGCGGTGGAACGTCATTTCTGGAGAATCAGCTTTTGGTCTTTGGGCATGAATATTCTGCAAATCAGTGGTCTTCTTTCCAAGCGTAGTTTAGCATCACCTGCGAATCTCTATCTTATGTGCTCATAGCTACAGCCCGGAGCGACCCTCGGCCATTGATGATCGCTGTCAGGAATTGCTCTTCGATGACCCATCGGTCCGCATCAATGAAACTTGTCATACTCCCTTTTTGAACGCAACGCTTTGAGCCTTATCTCGCTCCAGAAGCCGCCGAAGGCTTCAGAATTCGCAGTTTAGCCTTGACTTAATCTACGCACAAGTTTGCAGGTCGACAGCAAATGTGCGTGCGAAAGAGCACAGTTGTAAACCTGTAAGACCGTTTTGTGATAGTATACTCGGTAGTGGATAGTCATAAGCAATATCATTACCTGTTGTTTACGAAGATGCAAGAAATAGGAGATGCAATCGCTGAAGAAAAAGTATGATGCAAGTGCATAAGAAATACAGAAGAAAATATAAACACATAAAGATACTAAGATAGGTATGCAATCCCTCCACACGATTGATCATCTCCTCACGCTCAATTAACTTCTTCAAGCCACCCTCAGAAGTAGACTTCAACGACGAAGAAAAAAAACCCCGAACCTCGCACCTCACCTCCCTACTCCATTACAACCCCTCCTTCCCCAACTATCGCCAAATCTTCCACATCGGCCTCCGCTTCCCCTCCCCATCCGGACTCCATCCCTCCCCTTCCTCCCCGCGATAACCCTCATCGTCCACGCTCTCGCCCTCACCCTCCTCATCCTCATACCGCTCATCTTCCGGCAAGTACTCCTCGCTCTCGCCATACCGCTCGCGCCCGTAGCCTTCGTCCGCACGCGCTGCCCGGGGGCTGCCACGCGCAGCGCGCGACATCCGACGCGCGAGGCTGGTCAAGAGACCGCCGGGACCGCGTGGCTTGTCTGCGGCGGCAGGGGAGAGGGGTGGCGAGCCGGCGTCGGGGTCGCGAGGGTCGTGCATTGGCGGATGCTGCTGCAGCTGTAGAGCAGGCTGTGGTGCTTGGGAGCGCTGCTGCCGTTGTTGCTGTTGCGGGTGCGGGTGTACTTGCGATGGCGGTCCCGCTGGCGAATACGGCTGCTGTCGGTCAATCGGCGCAGACGGTGGCTGCGAAGCGCGCCGGTTGGTTGCCGTCGACGGCGGCGCCGCGTGCGGGTACCCGTACGAGCCGGATGGTCTGCGCGGGTCCTGCCCCGGCGGTGGCGCGACAGATGCAGCAGGCGCGGCGGCCGACGCGTTCTGCCGCGCCAGCTGCCCCTGCCTGGGACCCGGATCGGGAGCAGGAGCGGAGGGGGAATCGAGCTCCTCCTCGTCCGAGTACCCAGCGTCCTCGCCCGCCGTGCTCGACCTCCGACCACCACCCGGGCCTGCGACCGTGTGTCGCACGCGCTGCCACACCGACCCAAAGCGGCTCTTCGCCAGACGAGCGGTATTCTCGTCCGGGACGCCCTCGTACCAGAGCGCGGGCACCAGCAGGCGGTACGGCGTGGTGATCCCCGCCGGGTCGCGCTGCGAGTTCTCCACGTTGAGGCAGATGTCCAGGCCGTGCTCGAGGTTGACGTGGTCAGCGAAGGCGGGCTCGTGCGCGGCGTGGCTGGGCTGGGGGTTGGGACCGCCGCGCAGGCTGGCGATGTTGGGGTCGGTGAGGCGGCGGTGGAAGGGGGTGGGCC
>JAGFVP010000135.1:0-77699 GCA_021031095.1 Bathelium albidoporum
GGGAGGGTGCGGTGCAGCTCGCAGCGCGCTCCGGTTGGCTGAGACCGTGCTGGACCCTGAACGCAGGGCCGGGTCTGGCCACTGCACCGATTTCGCATAGATCGACTCTTTTCGATCCGCGGACCCTTGTCCGCCGCCTACAGTGATGCCCTCTAGATCGTGCTGCCATCAATTCATCGCCATCACCTCCAACCGCCAGCACTCCGCCAGCACTCGAGGCAATCGAGATGGGCCTCTGTCCAGACATCATCATCCCCCCCCCCCCCTCTCCCTTGACGCCTTCTTACACTCTCTTCCACCCCCGTACAAAATCCTCTACATAGGTGCTGCCCTTGCATACCCAAGGTACTGATCGTCTGCGAAACTTTTCGTGCTCACGAAATCACACTTACCTCTGACCCACCGACCCAATCTATGGAACCCTAACAATAACACACTCCGTTGAGCCATGGCCTCCGTCAACACAGCACCATCAGCTGTTCCCCCGAATCCAGCTACCTTACCGCGACGCCCTCCAGCACACAAGTCAGTGTCTTTGATGCACTCGCCGCCAAGGCCTTTGCGACAACATGCCCAGCCCCGACAAAGCCCTCTTCGGCGTGTTCACACCAGAGAGGACACGCAATCAGTGCCAACGAGCATGCATGGGAATAAGAAGAACAGCTCTGGAGAGAGCAGCAATGCAGACAACTGGTTTGAAAAATCCAACAACAATGTCTCTCAAGGCAGTAACACCTTCATGGATAGTAAGTGTGGACTGATCTGTCTGACGCTTCAGCGGCAAGTCTAACAGGTGTTGCGCCAGACGACCCACCCTTTTTCCTTCGCACGGGTTCGTCGTCGGACAGCCCACCAGAACATCAACGACATGATTCCGGTCCTCCCGTGAGCGGGTTGGGACGCACACTGCTCCAAAGATCCGGCGTGCTGAGGGGAGACTCGCAAGGTGGGAGCTCCTCTGAAGACTTTCGAAGCGTCATCGACGACCTCACTGTGGAAAACAAAAAACTCAAGAAGCGGCTCAAAAAATATGAAAAGCTTCACGATGCTCACCTGCAAGATGAAAAGCTCTTCGAAGTTCGCATACATGGTCTACCGCCCGACAAGAAAAGAGAACTGGAGGAGACATTAAAGCAATTCGCCATCAGCCTCGATGCCAGCCCAGTGAGTGGCTCACCTGTCCCTGGTCTGGATCGCTTTGTGCCTGGGTTGCAATCGCACAAGACCGCATCATCTTCTCACACCTCGAATCACCAAGTGGCAGACTCGGCCTATGCATCAATGTCCGCATCAGGTCAAGGTTCTTCACTACCTGGCCATACCTCTACCGGCGCGAGCAACAAGCAGGAACGATCTTCCAAGGGTGGATCGAAGACGGCCAAGTCAAGAGATGCTAACATCCATTCCTACCTTCACGATATCCCAGAGGGTCTCTTGCCTCGAAGGCCTCCTGTCATGACCGAAAGAACCAAAAGCAAATTGGTCGTTCGCCGCCTAGAACAGATTTTCGCTGGTAAAGGTGCCGCGATCGAAGGGCACCAGCAGCCCTTACAACAGCAAGAGGTCTCTCAGATGGCAGCCTGGGCCGACCGTAATGAGATCGAGGCTCGGGGGCAGCGGGCTGGAATCGAGGGTCTGCGCGAGGCTGCCATCATGCTCGAAGAAACAGAAGATCCCATGTATTTTTCTAACAGAAAAGAGCACTCTGGTCTTGATGTCGAGCGAAAGACTCGACCAAGCTTGCTAAGCTCTGGTCGAGAGTCAACCGAGGAGCCATCGCCGGAACAGCGACCAACGAGGCCATTGGATCTGGACCCACATCGGGCACAGGTACCTGCAGAAAACATTGACTATATCCGCCATCTTGGCTTTTCACCACCAGACATTCGGAGCATGTCCGTTCCCGAAGATGGCCACGGCTGGATCTATCTGAACCTTCTCATCAACATGGCTCAACTCCACACTCTCAACGTCACGAGCGACTTTGTTAAGAAGGCATTGACCGACTTCAGTTCCAAATTTGAATTGTCAAATGATGGGCGCAAAGTGCGCTGGCGTGGAGGTCTGGGGATCAGCAAGACGAGCAGCGATGGATCCAGTTCGGCAGGACAAGACCCAGAAGCCTATTATCGTTCACGAGACAGCAACCGCCGTGCCAAGCGAACCAGGGCAAAGAAGCTCGAAAACCCAGCTGTTGTACAGTCGGGCTCTGATGGTCAGCAAAGGTCGATCAACACTGGGGGCTCCAACAATCCTGTCTCATATACACCTCTGTTTTTCCACCGCGACAATAGCGATGAAGAAGAGGATTCATCGTATGAGGATTCGGGTATTGAGGACTCGCCACAACCTGCATACGTTACTGGTGACTCTTCGGGATTGGCAAGCTCTGGCATGCGAACCAGTTCGTCCCGCAAAAAGCGAGAAGACGGCCCCATCATCTTCTACAACAAGGCTCGATTCTGCACGGATCTCAGTGGAGATCGAAATGCGACAAAAGACCGGAAATACAACGCGATTGATTATCAGAGTGTAACGCCAGCTGCCATCGGCAGCGACGCATACAACAAGCGGAATCGTCAGTCCATCGAATCAAGTCGAGGACCTTTGTCCCGCGCAGCGCAACTTCCCGAGCCCATGGATCTGGACGATAACCCCATTCCAGCCGATCAAGAGCTTGCCTTCCCTCATGAGTCTCCCGTCCCTTCGTCCAGGTCTGGAAGCCGGCGGTCGAGTCCAGAACCCATGGATTTTGAAGTTTCTGGCTTGGGTGGCGTCTGTCCAGACGACAATTTCGAGATCACTGTCAAGAATCGTCATGTGCCCAAGGATGAACAGATGAAGCATCCGCAAGCGGCTCATGGCTTTGCCAAAAAAATCTACCATCATCGTCTTGCTGCCATCATTGGTGCCAGTAAGCGTGCCTCTACTCCCGCCATCGATGAGCAGATCGTGGCCATGAAGAGGAAGAACTTGCCTCCTTCCATCCTTCCACCCGCAGCGTACTTCCCGACAGAATCATCACCTGAGACGGACGAATCTGATGCAGACAGTGATGCCTCACGAGATCCAGACAGTCCCAACCGCGACGCACCTGCGACTGCACCGCAGCCACTGACCATTCCACCGGCCAGCAGCGATGAGGAATCATCAGAAGAGAGCGAGAGCGAAGATGACGATGACGAATCTGACGGTTCGGTCGACCTTCTCGCAGCTGCACGCGAGATTGACCCAGCAAAGGTAGAGGCTCAAGAGCGTGAATACGACAGTCATGTGGCGGAACGGCTAGCCGAAGAAATCCCGGCTGGCAGTAGTGCTGCTACAGCGGGCGGAGGCAGCGGTTTCAACAGTCCTGCCAGTATCATGGCTGGGATGGCTGGGAACTCGTCTGACGAAGACGCAAATAGCGACGAAGAAGTGGAAGAAGCGAGGCCACTGCCAACTTCAGGCGGTAAGGGGAAGGCGCCACCGAGTTTGAAGCGCAGTAGGACGGGTGACAGCATGGTGGTCCACGGAAAAACTCCCCGCCTGGAGTAAGAGGCGTTACTAGGAGGAAGAGCAGAGGACTGCGATGAAGAATAAGCTTTGTGCGGCGTTTCAGCATCGCTAGATGGGATCGACAAGTGATTCGGATAGCGGTTGCTAGCATTTGAGGGCTGGGACATGGCGAAGGAATGGTGTTTTTAGATACCCTGAGGCCTTGCTAGATACCGTTGGAATAGTGCAAAACTAGGAGGAAATTACCTTTGCTATTTTTTGCAAACCTAATACCAGTGACCCGATTCTTATCAAGATATGACATCCCGATGGGAAACGGTAGATGGTGATTCAGGACATCAATGGCAGCTAACGACTAGCCAACGCCACCGAGGCCGCGAATTTCTCAGCTCCCGTGGCCGAGCGTGCACGTCGCGTGGAGATGGTCCCGGCCGACGCGTTGAACCGGAACAGGCAAATCATCTCTGTCGCCAGCCGCGTCGCAATTCCAGGGTCAGCCAAAGGCTGGCCGCACCGGCAGAGCGACGGCGTCAAGCGTGTCTCCAAGCCCACGGCTCGGGAGTTGCGGAGGATCTCCGCCGCGGACGCCCGCAGGCATTCCCCCAGCTCGAAGCAACGCCATGGCGCCATGGGCAGAGCAAAATTCGGGAGATGCATGTCATTGAACGCGCCCCAATCTGATCGACAACAAGCCCTGAACGCGTCCCCCCATGCCACCCCAAACCCCCCCCCATATTCAGCCCTGGACCCAGACCGGACGTCAAAGGGCTCCTCTTTTTTCCCCCTCTGCTCCACTGTTATATGGCATGCCACTTTTGAAACTGGATCCTGCCTTTCCGACGTGATTTGATTTCTGAATCCTGACCTGTCGTTCTCCCGATTTGTGCCTCAAACTCGTCCAAACCAGGGCTCGCTCGCTATTGCCCCATTCCATTTTGCCCCGCCAATTCGCCAGTCTGAGGTGCTCCTGACGCGGACCCGTTCAATCCCTAACCTCAATGTTGCGCTCGCCTGCGTCACAGTGATTGAATGCGGTGATCTTGGGCGTGTTCGGTGTGCTAGTCACGCCTTCACATGCTCGCCCGCCGCTTCCCACAACAATAACAAACGACAATAACAAATCGCGTTCCAAGCCCCGACTCGCGCTTGACTGTTCATTTCATTTCTCTCTGACAATAGCATCAGCCTATTGGCAAACCTTCTCCGCTCATTCTCATTCATCATGGCTGACTCTGATACTGAATCTTCTTCTCATCCTCGTCGTACTGGCGCTGCCATTCCTCTCATTCTTGATCACCTTCTTTCCTACCCTGGCACATACGAGATACCACTTCGCACCATGTACACGCTCAATTCAACTCCTCGCGCTCAGCCGCTGCCTCTGCATCTCAAACAGGCTGTAGCTGCCTCAAGTAATGGCGGCCGTGAGAGCTCATCCGACGTTCAGCAAGATGCTGCCATGCAATTCACCTCGTCTCTCATGTCTCAGATCTCCCAATTGCCTTCTCAGCCCTGCTCGCTTCCGCCCAGCTTCATCAACTCGTTCGTCCGTCGTTGCTTCACTGTCGAGCTCGAACTCGTCGACTTCCCCCAGTCGCTCACGGGCTTGGACTACCTCAAGGATCTGGAGTGCCGTCGCCGCCGTGAAGCCGTCAATGCCTTTGGCAGACTTGGCCTTGATCCCGCCAAGCTCGACGAGGATCTCGAAAAGGTTGGCCAGCAGCATTGTGCAGCGAAGGCCTGGGTGCGTTCGATCCGTGACAAGGAGAAAAAGGTCGAGGCCCTCTACACTCAGATCTACATCGGTCTCCGCCGCTGGGTAAGGCTCTCTTCCGTTTCCCTTCCAGCATCCACTCCCTAACTAACTCTCCTCACCAGATCCTCATCAACGAGCTCCAACTCGCCCCCTTCAACAAACACAACTGCGTCGCCATGCTCAACACCCTCTACCCGCCCGCCATCAGCCACCAACCCACCACCCAGCTCACCCCGACCGTCCTCAAGCAGCAGCGCGACGGCTGGTTCCGCTACATCACCGCCGTCGAGCAGAACGGCACCGGCGTCCTCTCCAACCTCACCAACCAAGGCCGCCGCCCGGGCGACGCCAACGGCTGGCCCGCCCTCCGCGTCACACTCGATATGTATCTTCGCTCTGCCACCGTCATCGTCGCCGAGTGCTGCGACGTGCGCGATCTCAGCCACTTTGAAGCCCAGCCTCACGCCGCCGCCGCCGCCGCCGCCGCCGCCACCCCGGCTCTCGAGGACGACAGTATCAATGCTGGGAACCGCAAGCGCGGCCGCAAAGCCGACTCCGGCGTCAGCTTCGACCGTCCCTCGACCAGCGGCAGCAACAAGACCACCGCCGCCGGGAAAGCCGACCCCACCGCCATGCCCGCGCCTCCTGTGTCGCCCTCTTCCCCTTCCGCCAAAGTCGCCGCCACCACGGCAGCCGCTCGGCGCCGCGCCTCTGCGCACGAGACCTCTGCAGCAACGACACCCGCACCGAAGCCGAGCTCCGCCCTCGAGCGGCTGGCACGTGAATTCCGCCGCCTCAAGGCGCGCAGGGCAACGACCGCAGCGCCCTCTGCTTCCTCGACGCCTTCTGCAGGAAATGGCGCTGCGGGCGGAGCTCCGACGGCGACGGTGGACGATTCGGCCATCACGGCGCAGCAGCGCGGCGGGGCGAACAAGAAGCATGCGACGCTGCGCAAGATGCGGAGTCTGGGTGCGATGAGCGAGGGGGCGCGGCGCGCGGAGAATGCGCGGTTTGCGGATGAGGGGGGAGAGGCGCCTGGGGTGCCGATGGTGGATCGGGAGGTGATGAAGCGCGAGACGGAGAGGGCGAGAAGGGAGAGGGAGAGGTTGGCTGGGACGGGTTGAGGGGTTTGTGATGTTGGACTTGGAAGTTGTTCTGGCTTGTTGCTGGGCTCAGGTTTGAGCTCGGGCTTGGGCTTGGGTTGGTGGATTGGGATGCTTTACTATTGTTATTACTACTACTACTACTACTACTATAATTGCTGCTAGTGCTCACAGGAAAGGGGACATTCGGGCGTTCAGAAAGAGCTCACATGAGCTCGGGCAACCGAGGGTGCTGGGCGATGGGAGAAGGGAAAAAAGGGAAAAGATTTCAAACGACTGTACACGAACTGGCGATACGATACGGGATTCACAAAACGGAAAAGGGAAAAAAAGAAAACAAAAAAAAGACGAAGACCTTAATGAAGTTTAATCACGCACACACGGCTGCGATGCATTACTGGACTGGAATTCATCGGGTTTTCACGGCTGAGATATCAACTTGTACTCAGAGGAGAACTTTGTTTTCTTACGCGTGTGGAGAAAGGATGCCATACGAGAAAACATTTTGCGCAGTGCACCTGTTCAGGCATTTTTTTACGTCGGCTAGGCACACGGCCTTGGGAGATAGAAATGTAATTTCTGTGCGCAATGCACGAGATTTGGTGGTCGATTTCATGTTTCCCTTTTCCCTCTTCTTGCTTGTAACTTGATCTTGTTGCGCATGCGATTGTGCATATGCCGCTGATTGTTGCTCGGATGCGGTACTCGTAGTTGAGATACAAAAATGATTGACAATTCCAGTTGATGACCTCCCTCATTTCCAATGCTCTTCCAGCTAAACCCGATACGTCTCCGGCGGTCTCGATGGTAGATGGAAATTTTGCCGAAAGTACTGTGTAAAGGCTGTAGATATGACCAGCTTTGATGATACATTGCAGGTATAGAAACTTCTGCCAAACGGGACTAAACAATGACGTCCTGCTAATTGGTATAGGAACAAAGCCTCTAGAACAGGTCCTCATCTGGAAGATTTCAGCGTCACATTTCGAAAAGAGATGGATCGAATGTCAGCTGCAGCCCATATTGTGAAAATACTCTGTACACTTGCACGGAACCTGGGCATCATGCCGTACTCATATACGCCGGTAAATCCACCAACACCGTATGTACCTAGGTCCTTGATACCGCTCAGACTGCTGATCTCTTCAGATCTCCACCCTCCAAATGTTTGACCCTTCACATTCTCGACCGCCAACATTCTGATCCTCAAAATTTTTCATCCTGCAAAATATTTGGACTCGTCCAAGTCTTGTCCGTCCAAATCCTCACTCGTTCAGATTCACGAGCTACCTATAGTGACATTCAATGAAGAAGTCACCAAGTCTCTCAAGAAGATCCCCTAAATGGAGCAACCCAGTACGCACCATAGATCTGGGATCACAACCTGATTCTACGTATATGCTTGCATCAACAGCTCGTTAGATGATTAGGCACGCAAATGCATGCACTAACGGAGATAGCGTCCCCACCACAAGTGGCATATCGAAGCTCCCATTTGCATTTGCAGCGTGACGCTATGTGGGCGGCCAATCGGGTGAAGAGGTTGCCGCTGTTGGGTATTTAAGGTATCTACTTACCTATATACTCAGACCGCTCACCCTGTGCAGCAGTTTTCAGATGGCACCCAGACAGAGCCGCAGGAGGTCTGACCGGGAAACGTGTGAATGTGCATCAATCAACCAGTTCTTCCGGCATCAATACTAAATTTTGCAAATCATTGGTAGAATGTTTTTTTCTTTTTCTGCTTTGGCTGGGTATTGGTCTTGCCAAGTGACATCGCTACTGCGATCATAGGGTCTAAGGACGATATAAGACTACGCTAAAAGTAAGGGTACTGGTAATGTATCCGAGAGTCTATGTCCCGAATCCAGCATTGTCCCAAGCCGCAATGCCAGGTCTAAGGTTAAATCTATGTGACTGTAAGGACAAGCGACGTCTGTTGGCATTTATCGTAAGTGTGGTGCAGCGCAAAAATCGGGAGGGTGAACGAAGAGACAGAAGTTTGTGTTTTAGGCCCTAAAGCATTCAGCAAGTACTCCGTAAGCGGGAGATCGAATCGCGTCCATGCCAATGGCCGAGGTTCCGTGGCGTGCCGCCTTGCAGATCGAACGCCGGCGTCACGTTTCTGCGGTGCCCTGGTCTATGCATGGCCTGCTGCAGTAGAAGCGATAGAATAGGAATAGGGTCGCGGGCTTATCGCTTCTCCGTCTCCTGCTCTCTATCCACCTGGGCAAGTTACAGCTACGTACAAAATGCAGATGTATATAATTATGGCAGCATCCGCCAGATTTCTAGAAACCTGTGTCCTCAGAGCTATTCATATACCACTTCAACGTAGTGGAGGCTTCCAAAGTATCTCTATCGTCTCTTTTATTAAAGTACAGCCTTAGGGTACGACCGCGGGACAACAGACCGCATTACAGATTTTTGAAGACATCTTGCAGCCTGTTCTCACGAATCAAGTCGTCGACACTGGGCGGGTTGACGATTAAGTCGGCAGTGTGATCAATAAATAGAGCGAAGGCCAAATATATAACATGGATGCCGACCAGTACACCGAGGATGTGTGCCGATCTCATGAGTCAAGGTTGGCGAAAAGAAATAGACAGTCTGTCAACATCCCTACCAATGAATTCTCACGCACGATCTTTCAATCCCAAAGTGTCTCTTCTCCCTTGGATCGGGTCATTTCTTGGACACCTTCTGTATTGTTCTCCTTTGGATGCCTTACTGCCGGGATTCTCGTCACATATTATGCGTCAAAATATTCGGAACGCAGCAAGCACTATTATCTTTGCGCAGCGGTGGTGTCAGCTTATACCCACGCTTTTGTTCTAACTTCACCCGAGACACCGTTGTTGGTACAGCTATCGTGAGTCGGTGGCGACCCGAAAGAAATCACTGTATTGACCTGGTTGTAGTCTTGGTCTATTGGGTTTGTATCTCGGGTTCAGATACGCCCTTGGTGACCGGAAATTGCTGCGCTTGGGGGTCAAGTAAGAGTGTCTCCTAATTGCCTGAGTCCTTGCACCGCTACTGACCTGTTGAGTAGATATGGTTTGTGGGTTGTCACTATGAGTATTGCAATCGATGATTTCCTGGTGCAGTACATTGGCCCAGGATCAAAAGACACGCCTATGTCTCTGTTTGCTACATGGCTCGTACCGGCAACTATTTTCAGCATTGTAGCGTGCGAGGAGTTCGCCGACGGTCTCCGCTGGCTCGTGCCGGAACTCCAACGGGTGATCAGAGCCCTCGCCAAGCATGATCAGGAGATTGAAGAGCAGCCATCTGAGAACGAGGCTCGGCCGGTTATAGGTGAGACCAATATGCGTGCTTCTGGTCATGATGCATGACCACTAAGTCGGCCCAAGAAAAGGCAAACTGCAGTTCCGTCCATGCAACGTCATCCGAATGCAGAGGAGTTGAAAGGCTTTTGGGATGATAACTTTGTGAAAGAGAATCACTATTCGGAAGACCAAGCTCTGGGACCTCCGACCGGGATAGGCTATATTCAAAACGTAATAAAAATGTCGTGTAATCAATATCCATGACTTGTGATGTTTGTATCTATTCCTACCTTCTGCATATCGAGGGGACATCAAATGCTTCGCGATATAATAGCGAAGATATTTTTTCAGGTTTCTTCTGCGGCAAAGTTCCTATGCGCACTACTGAACGGGTGTTCTTCTGTTATCCAGACATATGTAACACCGCGCGCGAGCACGCTCAAGAGGTTCTGGGTCATCCAGCCAAGGAATCAGGCTTGCGAGTTGTCACTTGGGACGGTGCGCTGGATACTGATAGCCATCTTGAATGTAAACAAGGGGTATCGTAGCATTTCGAGCGTTGATACGGTGCTCTACTGCCTCTTCTCATGACAAGTACAAATGCCAGGTGTCAGTGTATATCCCTGATATCAACAGTGCGGGGGCACTCCGCATGCGTGGTTGGTGGTCGATCGTCCTCAGCAGGAGTCGAAAGGACGGACGTATGCATATACGAGTGAGGCTGAAACGATAGGCGGGCAGGTACAAGGCTTCACGACAACTACCCCTTCGGCGTAGCCGCATAGTGACGTGACATATAATGGCAGTTTCTTCAAGTGTTACTCTTGTCTTCCCTTTTCCGTGTGCCTTTCCATTTCCCCGCGTAATGTTAAATAACACAGTGTAAGCCGCAAGTGAACAACCCAAACAAAACATTCCGAGATCAGTGTACATCAGATATGAAATTATTGTCTCCTCTGCTCTGCCTCTACCCGAAAAATCTACGTATGAGAACCACAGCATGAGGTCTTTGGCTTGCTATCTTATTCTTTTCCTTCTGGTGCCTCATCTCTCCGCAGCTCAAAACGACACCAAAAGTTCTATAACTTCAGTGTAAGTCACCCCTCGATATTTATCCCCCGGTTCTAATGCGAACATCTTTCAGTGACACAACACTTGCCTTAAACTACCAGCCGATCTCTAATTCCACACCAGTCGGTTCAGGACATTCAAAAAGATTCTCGCATTCTACGCGGCGGCGTATGAACCAATGTCCATCTCCCTTCCATCCCGTAAATCCCAACCTCAACACCGTTGTCTTTCAAAGATCCTGGTGTACCGGCGTCAGGAGATTCGAGGTAGAATGTCTAGATTATTCCGTGCCTGGGTATTTCGTTCGCATACGGGATACCTGCGATGATGTTGAAATCTGCATGACTGAAGGCCATGTTCTCGACTATACTGCGGAAGCCATCTGTGTTCGCAGTACGCCTGAGATTCAACTTCTAGAGGGACTAGGGATTAATTCGCTCCGGCGCGTGCTCGCTCGTGTTCCACGTCCCGCTCCGCGGGGTGTAGATTACGCACTTACCTTGACCGATCAGAACAATGAGATCCTCTTCAATGCTTCTGCAATTTCAATGGCGCCAAGGGATAAGAATAACTTTACTATCGCTCAACCCGTCTCATGTACAGAGTGTAGCAGTCTAACCTTTCCGCGTTCGCCGCCCAATCCAGACAACTTTGACATTAATATAACATTACCGACCAAGGGGGATACACCAATGGTACATGGCTATGCCTGGACTTCATGAGACGTCAATCCAGACGTAGCAAGGTCTTCGGGTTTGGCATGTACATGACCTGACACAATAAAGAATCCCAATAGGTGTCACTGGTTTTGTGAAGAGCTGGCTCTTGCAGAGCGCACGGTGGCTAATTCAGATATTAGGAGCCTAGGTTGTGTCGAAGACGCGGCTACATCATGTCTGATGTGTAGGACCGGATGCATTTTTCTAGCTCTCCAAAAGGTCCCCGGTGCATTTCATACGATTATATGTAGATATTGTCAGGATTTAGAAACCCAGAGATCGAATAGACAGGTGGCATTGATTAATCCTGGGACATTGCAATCTAAGTATCGAGCGACAAGCGCGCGAAACCCCAAATTCACAAGAAGAGGGTTGAGTATGTATGGAGATGATGTATACGTGTAATATATATACCTTAGCACTCCTGTCGTAGATACAGCGACATAGCAAATCATCCGAAACCCCTCCAAAATGCAACGACACCTTCCGAAGCCTAATCATGCTTCTGAGTAGGCTACCTCGTAAATATCATTGACACTGCTCAACTTTGCATCTCTGCAAAACCTGCAACCATAGCCTATCCGTTCGCTTCCCTATCAGCCAGACATATATAGCCTCCTGATCTCTATCTGTAGCAAGTATTCCTCGACACAGATCCCCCTTCCCTCCCAATTGTAAACCCTTACTTCTTCCCCACCTCCAATCAAACAACCACCCACCGCTTCTCCGCCTCTCTCGCCCCGACCCTCGCCGCACACTCGTTCAGCGTATCCCTTAGCACTGCCTTCGCCGTCCGTGGAAAGCGTTCACGCAGCTGGTCTAGCAGCTCGCGTTTCGGCGCCGAGGCGCCCTGTACGAAAGTCTTGAACTGCGCCAGGTCATCGCCTCCGAGCAGGCGCTTGGGTGCTGGTGGTTTTGCGGGAGCGGCGGTCGTGGTAGTAGCGGCAGCGCTGGCGGAGTGGGAGGAAGAAATGAGGGTGTTGGTAGGACGAGAGGCGAGGGGGAGACGAGGAGGCTGCATGGTGGGGTGGAAGGGATCGAGGAGGACGGAAGAGGTGGGGGCAGAAGTCCAGTAGGTGGTGGAGAAGGGGTCAATGGGCCTGGTAGTGTCTGTAGGAATGATTGTTAGTGATGTGTAGCCAGAAAATAGGCAAAGGTATTGTACCAATAAAGAAGCCCATGCAATACTCGTGCAAACCAGCAGAATGCTCGTCCTTTGCTGATCGGTTGACTTTCCCATCTTTGTCCGCCCAGCAAAGCCCCGTAGATAGTGGCTCTAGGTCTCCACTGATCAACCTCCTCTTGCTCTTCGCACCATCGGCAGCGCCTTCGTCGTCAAGGAAACCTTCCAAATCATCTGATCCGTCAATACTCTCGGCGTCTTCTTCGCCCTCAGATTCTAGATCCTCGCCTTCTTCGGGCTCTTCCCAGTCAGCTTCCGAATCGTAGTCGTAGTCGGTATCCTGACGTATACGAGTAAAGGGCCTGCGGGCGACCTTTCGGAGTGCCTGGGGAGAAGTGATTTTGGTGTAAGTGCCCCGATATGGGTGCCTCACATCCCAGTGAAAGTCGATATGCTTCATGGGAACGGTTTCGAGGAGTTTGGCCGGATTGTGGAGAAAACTGGGTCCTCGACCAGATGTAAGATCGATAGGGTTTGAAGAGGTGCCCTGGATTTGCGCGATAATATCCCGCACAGATATGTTGACTATGCTCTCCATGCTCGACTCGTGCTTGGAGAACCTATCTTTGAGATTTGGCAGATCATCAATAGTTTCATTCTGTTCCGAGCCGAGTAGTGCTTCCAACTCTTCCAGCTTGCGAGTCCTTACTGCCGCAGATGATCCTGGTTTTGTGTTGGATGCGACGGTGGTATAAGAAGGAGGCTGAAATGGCAAAAACGCTCGACGATAATCGGATAGCTTCTCCTTTTGAGGTGTCAAGGGCTGTACCAGTGGCTCTGTGTTTTCTTTCTGAGGACCAGCAGCAATCATGCTTTCTTCGGGAGCATCTTTGGTAGTGGCGGTGTCGAATGATGCTTTCGAAGCCGAGCTCTTGGCGAAAAAATTGCTCAACCTCAATTGTGACTTGGCCGATTTAGCACGAAGGGAAAGCCATCATTAGAATCAGACTTACTCTCTCTTTCTTAGACCGCTCTTCTTCCCTGCGTTGCTTCTCCAGCTCCTTTTCCCTGTTCTTGGCCTCTTTTTCCTCGTTCTTCTGTCTGCGTTCCTCATCTCGAAACCTCTTTTCTTCTTCCTTCTTGGCCTTTTGTTCGGCCCGCTCTCTATCCTTCACTTCTTTCTCAATCTTCTTCTGCTCTTTCTCTAATGCTCGCTGTTGCTTTTCCTGAGCAGTAAGTTTGCGTCTCTTTGCCGGAGAAGCAGTGCCAGTAGTATTGCCAGTCACAGCTGGCTCATTGACATCGCCAGACACCGATGTACCCGCACTAGGGGCTTCAGAGGTCTGCCTGAGGCCAGCGTGGCCAGTGGAAGGGGTGTTTGCATGCGATGACATTACAGTCAGCGATGAACCCGTCGATGGACTTCCGCACGTCGAATAGTCTGCAGGCTTTTGGGGAGTCATGATGTGTGCAGCGTTGTCGTCGGCGGCTAATGGACGTTTGCGTGGACTGGTCAGGCTTGCAGGCACCTGGACAGACATTGTTGTAGTTACAGACATTGGTTTCAAAGAAAGTATCAGATAGTGAGTAGGAATTCTAATCAATCGTAGCCCAACATCACTGAATATCTGATATTCGTAAAGTGGGTGTAGTAGTGGAAGACGCGACGGACGCGCCCCGCGTTTTGGGTTAGCTTGCCTGGCTGCGTCGCGCCTACCTTGTACCACTTCATGTACAAAGCTAAGATCGTGGGCATGGATGATAACCTGGATATGGATGACATTCTGTTCGACGAAGGCTCGTGCCAGGACTCTTCTCAGGAATCTTTGACTTGCAGATTTGATGACTTATTTGCATGTCAAGCTGAGAGTGATTACCATACATCCCACTCCAACGCGGATACTTTGACAACAGTAGAACATCGACCGGCATCAGCACTGGTTGAGAAGCCATCTGATCAAGATCCCTCAACAAGTAAATCGGATGTTCATAGCTCGACACTATCTTTATCTGGTGAGCAATCAGCACAGGTGCAGCGAGACAGGTATGAACATGCCATGCCGGTGTCGGCGTGCATTAAAGACGGTAGATTCCATGTCATTGCTAAGATAGAATCGATTTTCGAAAGAATTGTGGACGCTCTTCTCGGATACGAAGACAGTATTAAGATCGTCATTTCATCAAGATCGGGTCGATTACGAACAGGCCTAGATGACCAGAATCAATATTTGATCTTGAAAGCGAACAAACAGAAGGAGATATCATTTCCCGGCAAGAACTCCAAGGAAGCTTGGCAATTCAGTAAGCCACAAGCGTCGGTGGTACTTCCCTGAATCAACATCTGATCAGGCCATCTTCAGCGGTCGTCTTCAGGATCTTAGAATTGCTCCACCACGCCCTTGTAAATGATGTTGTCATCACCAAGAGGTAGCAATTCCATGGCGGAAGCTGCTTCCTCATGGATAAATTTCAAGTTTTGATCTATCACTCACATCTCCAGGGACATTTTTTATCGCGACCCTAACCTATTCACAAAACAAGACGTTGTTGATCGATACGTGGACGACATTGCCTGTACATTTGAAGTGCCTCGTTCCTTGCTCAACGTGGTTGGTCTCAGTTGCGGATAGTTGAGTTCATAAGCTTTATCTAAATATCCTCTCAGAAAGCTGCGGCCAAAGGTCTTGTGGCCGGAAGAATTGAGCTGTACGGGCATGATGGATCGGTCGTTTCTGGTTGTAGCAGCAAGGAGGTAAGCTGGTTTGAGATCGTGTCAAACAAGGTTTGCACTCTAACCTATGAAATGCGTGGCAAAGGGTATCCTTGTGCCACATCCAAAGGATGTCTCACACATATCTATTGCGGATGCAAAGTGGATTCTGGTCATTGAGAAAGAGGTGATGTTTTGATCTACTTTCTGCTGAAGCATTGTTGCAAACTGACCATAGTAGGCAACATTTCAAGCTATCCTGAGCTCCGGACTGAGCGGGTCTCTACTGTCCAATGGCATTATTGTCACGGTGAGTTCGACATACGCTGCATCACAACAGAAACTGATCCAACATATGATCTAGGCCAAGGGATACCCCGACATTGCCACACGATCTTTTCTACGAGCTCTGACTGCGCCATCGTCCTGGAATATGTTTGGCAGCTCCAACGCCTTCGCCCTTGTTGATTATGATCCCGATGGTCTCGGCATTCTTTCAACATACAAATATGGGTCTCGTGCGCTCGCACATGAGAACATGGATTTGACCACTGGTAGTATTGAGTGGCTCGGTCTGAACAGTTCCCAAGTTTTTGGCAACCAGCAGGCAAGTCACGACCAGCAGCGTCTCATCACTCTATCGAAGAGAGACCGACGAAGAGCAAATCAAATGCTGGGAGATGAAGTTTTTCGAGAATTTGGTGGAGAATCTGGATGGAGAAGGGAGCTGCAGGTCATGCTTATCTTAAACCTCAAGGCAGAGATGCAAATCTGCGATAGCAACGTCGATGGTTTGTCGACTTGGCTTCAGACGCAGTTGCAATAGACGAAGCCTCATGGTGCACAGGCTGAATGGCACATGGCGCCTGTGGCGAAGCTTGCAGGGTCGCGCATAGGCTACTGGTTGCTTTTGCATAAGCTGGTTCGAAGGGAGTTGTCGAGAGGATCGACTGTGCTTCGTACATTGCGATTAGTTTTAAGCTAAAAAGACCTTACTCATTGATGCTGCATGCTCAATGGGCGGGGCGGGATGTGCCTTGCAGCCGCGTGGCCCAGAAGGTGAAGGTGCAGGTGACTCGGGAAATCTTGGGGCATGGTCGAAGGTGTGCCAACTCACCTCTGCATGTGTCTCTCCGCCAAGCCTGTCAACGATGCGAGCCCGAAATGGCCAACACGGACCATCGCCGCTCTAATCAATCAATTCCTCCTCCTCCGGCGCGAGAAATCCGGTCTCGCAATGTAGTTGATGCTGAGACCAACTTGATCTCCGACTCGACGAGCGCCCGTGGCGAGGCCGACCGAAGCCTGGACAAGAAGAAGCACCGGCACTCTCTCCCCACTAATGCGCAATTGAGTAATTTGTGGCAGGACAGCAGCTTGAAACCACCTTCTGATGAGCATATCGCTGGTAGCTCAGCAGCGCAGCGAGCCACTGCGTTACGACAGCTTACAGGCACGCCTCTGCGAGGACGGCTCCGACATCGCTCGACTGCCTCCACTGGAAGTCGTACCTCACTTTCCTCGCAGCCCGTCCTCGTGCGCACATATTCTGGCAGCCGCTCGCGACCAGCTTCTCGTGCGCCTCCTCCGAGAGAAGTGTCGGAGAACGTGATGGGAAAAGACGTCAAGTTCCTTCCGGCCGACTCCTTTGCCTTCGACGGCATTCTGAGAGCAATTGAGCCCGATGTCAAGGATACCATCGATGCCATCGCGCAGATATATGCAAGGACAAACTTGAGTTTGGCAGATGAATATACAGCGCATATGCCCCCACAGGGGGAAATCACCGGGAACGCTCGCAATCGACAAAGTGGACCTCCACAGAGGTCCGGTGGAAATGAGAACACATTGTCTGCGGTACCGGAGGCCTCCTCAAGTAGTGAAAGATTATCAGACCAGGGAAGGAGGTCGAGGAAGAGCAATTCCAGCAGCGTTGTGTCTGGACAACGGCGGAAAAGCGCATACGGAGCGCTAATGGATGTCATGGCCGGCTCCCCTCCCAAAGACACTGCTCCGGGACAGCGTGGAAAGAAGGCGACCAAGCGTGACACTACGTCATCACAGATAGCAAGCCGTCATTCTGCCTCTTTTTCGAGCATGCGGATATCTCAGCCCGGCTTCACCATCCACCCTAAACCGGGAACATTTTCTGGCGCCTCGAGCATCCACTCCAGGACAAGCTCCCTTGGCCTCACGTTTGGCCGTTCAAGTTCCGAAAGTCAAGCTTCAAGTGCACACCCGACGCTCGACCTATCTTCTGCGGCTATCGAGGCCTCTTCCGCGCGGACATCGAGCCAGCGCGAGGTTCACATCGGAGCGCCGCAGACTGCCTCTGGCAGCTGGCTCCCATGGGTGAAGTCGCCAAAGGGCGAGAGTAGCCAGAACGCGGAGCACGTGCTCAAGACATTGCTGCACAGAACTCGAGCTGGTCCAACGCAGGACGCCGAGGGTCCTGGCTAGACGGATGCCAAACCTGCGGCCACCAAGCTTGGTTATATGTAACAAAATACTCCATTTATGTGGGTGGTTCCATGGTTTGATTGACTACGCAAAGGACTGCCCGTCTCGGCTTTGCTTATCACCATCATGGCCATTTCCCACATCGGAGCCACCGCACATCGAGACATCCAAGAGCTGCCGATAGCTTCTGACCGATTAAACGTCTATAGTACACCATCACCTTGGATTGATTGCCACAAGCCGCCCAGGCTGACGTATTGCAGTCTATGATGCGAAGCAATATCAATTACCCATTTCTTACCGGGTCGGATGCACTCTCATCACAATTGGCCATGGCCAAAAAAACGGTAATCCCCGCGTTGAAACTCCAACCGGAATCTCTGCTCAACGATCAGGTTCCTTGTCAACTTTATGGAATATCTTTTGAATGAAAAGGCATAAGCGTCTACATGGCAAATATCGGCCATTCCAGCAGAGGACAAGTGGGGGAGGGGCAGCTTTTGTGGGGGATCCTCAGATAAAGGCGGGAGGATGACTTATCAGCTTAGCGCCCAAGAGTCCCCTATAAGAGATCCCTGCAGCCGCGCAGGAGAGCACAGCCCCTGCTTAGCACATGTTATACGGGATCATCCAAGCCCTTCTACACCCCTCGTATTCATCTTATCCCGTGCGCTCCGTTACGAGAGGAAGGGTTACAATGTCAACCTGCACTCGGTTTGGCCGAGTGAATTGCAACCTTGAAATGAATGTTTTTCGCATGACAGACCTCTGCAGGGTGAAGTTGATGCAAGGGATGTGTAATGTAGCCTTTATACGCTCACGATAATTGAAGAGACTCCCACATATCAGCCCACTCCAATTCATTGGCGCCTCAGTTGCACCTCGCTACGCACTTGTCCGTGGAAGTCCCACCAAAGGGAGGCCCGAGTTTGGCAGTGGCTGCGTCAGAAGGGAAGTGACCTCGTTCAGCTGGATGTAACTACTCGAAAACCGTTCACTCTCTCCCTTTGATCATGTCTCTCTCTTTGTTCTGCTCCGCTAACTTGCGCGTCTTGCTACCTGTTCCTTGCTGCCTCTTGCTGCAACATGGGATTAGAAAAGCCATCACCGTCCTTATCGCCCACCAGGGTTGTTCGGTCGAAACCGTTCATTGCTGTCACTGCGCTCCTTGTTTGCATTGCCTTCCTTCTTACTGCACCACTGCCTCTGCAGCTCGATGAACACCGAACAAGCCTTTGGAATTTCGGCACCAATGGGTTGAACCGACCGCAACAGCCAAAACTTGCCTATGCTACATTCTTAACAGGCACGGTGGCCAACGCCTCGGACGAGGACTACAATAATGACGTTTACTTTGTCGCGACTCGTCTCCTTTGCTATCAGATCCTTCACGCACCAGAGACACGGACAAACCAATCCATACCCTTCCTCGTCCTCGTTACCGAAGACGTTTCGCTCGACAAACGAGTCCGGCTAGCGGCAGACGGCGCCATCGTCGTGCCTGTCGAATACATCCGCCAGGACTGGATCCATGCCATGCACGGCTACTGGCAAGACGTCATGACCAAGCTGCGCATCTGGGAGCTCGTGCAATATGACCTGATCCTCTTCCTCGACGTCGACACCATCCTGCTCCGACCCCTCGACGCCATCTTCGACGACCCGGCCGCCGCTCCTACCGCCCCCGGCTCCCTCTCCGACATGATCCGCCGCGACGAGGCCCCCTTTCCGTCCGCGTACACCTTCGCGGGCGTCCCCGAGATGAAGCACGAGCACGGCTACCCACCGAGCGACGCCGCGGGCGACTTCCCCAACGCCGACTACCTGAACGCGGGCTTCTTCCTGCTGCGCCCGTCGCGCGCGCTGTTCGCTTACTACCTGTCCGTGGTCGCGCTGCCGGACCGCTTCGACGCCGCGTTCCCGGAGCAGAACCTGTTCAACTACGCGCACCGGCGCGAGGGGAACATGCCGTGGCGGGCGCTGCCGCCCACGTGGAATATGCACTACCCGACCGCGGCCGATGTCGAGGGCGGCGTGGCGAGTCTGCATGATAAGTGGTGGAAGCCAGAGCATGCGGAGCTGGAGCCGTTATTGCGTGCACTGAGATGGCGGATGGAAGGCTTTTATGAGGGGGTGGAGGCGGAGAAGGGGAGAGGGGATGGGTTGAAGATGGGAATGATTGGGTTGGATTGAGACGGGGGATGCATGCATGGGATAGAAGGGACTGAGTCATTAGGGAGTCGTAACAATGGTAATGGATTTGATTTGGAACGGCGTTCGCATGGATGTTCAAGCATGGATATAGCTTAGCAATAGGATAATCATGGGACGAAATGATGGCATAGGGCTGGAATAGCATCATGATACCAATATGGAAAGTCGATTTGTGAATAAAGTTATTCCTTCATATAGTATCGGCCTTACACCGACGGGTGTACGTAGGATCCGATCTATATACACGTGATTTCAAAGGTTTATCGCTGTCTTTGTGAAACACAAGTCTGAACCGGTTTTCTGGATGAGCCTTTCCGCGACCTGTTGTCCTGATCCCGTTCGGATCGTAAATCAGGACGGACTATCTCGGTTTGACGACTCACTTGTTCCGTATGCTCCAGCGGTTACGGAAGAATCGGTCTGATTTTTAAGCGCAATGCTTTCGACCGTGCTGGTCTATAATTCATGTGTGAGATTGGTGAGACCGGTGCATGCAGAGATCCGGGATCAGCAGGATTTTTTTCGTTACCTAAACTCAGCTTATGTTTTGGGTAGTGAAACCAAGGATACCGCATACACATTTCTGGCTTGTTCATCTGCAGGAAACAGATTTGCGAGGACAGTGCCGATCGGCACGGCTGACTTCAGCAAATCTCGTACTCTCAATCCTCCTAACGTTCCTCCGGTACCATCTTCTTAAGGGGTTCCCTGACTTCTAGATGTCCCCCCCATCATTGCCAGGACCAATTTCTGGATGATCGAACGTCAGCGAGCTGACAATCCTATCCTCAACCCACAATCTCCACCTTCCTCGCCAAGTCGAGTCGTCTATTCGTTCATCATTCACGTCGACTTCGAACAGAGTTCGTCTCGACCCGCCAGGATGTGCCCCGGTGGTAATAGGTCTTCTGCCCGGTGTTTGGTGAGAACGGTACGCAGTATACCCTACAATTTCAGGCATCACGTGTAACGACCATAACACGCTGTCATGGATCATTTGAACTTTGTGCTCCCACCGCAACCGCGTACGAATTCCGTGCTCTTCTTCTTCATCACTAGTAAATGGCGTAATGATAAAGACGTGTGGATTATACTGATTGGATAGGAACCTTCCTGGTGCCGTCAAGGGCGCAAGGTAGGTCCGCAGTGACTCAACCGCTCGTTCACGGAAATAGTTATCGTGTTGTTCGACATCTCCGCGACGCTTGAAAGTAGGTGTCTCTGGGATCATTGAAAAGCAGGCACCTTCGTTTGAGACAACTACGACAAGGGTAATGCCGTTCATCGTTCTAAGTCCCGCCCGAGCCACGCCCGTGGTGGGAAAAAGCAGTGGCATGCTTCTCGTGTGGCCATCGTTTCTTGGCTGTAAGGCCCATCTATATGGGATCCACACACCCGAACCGCAGTCAATTTCTTCCGAAAGCCTTCTTGTATATAACGCCCTGTTGATGATGTCTCGCTCGGGCGTCAGAGCCCGCTTTTGCGGATTGATCGAGTTCGAACTATTGGATGCAGCCGCCTCAGGGGGATCATATGTGCCAACAGTCCCAAGCCAAGGGTGAGAGGTGAGATTGCATAATGCAGGGCATATATCAGATGTACATTGCGTTTGATTGCGTAAGACGGGCTTGACATTGGTTATCGAGCTTGGAGGTGGGGCAGCAATCGCCTGATTAACAAGCAGTGTAAGATAAAAGATGACTTTGATGCAGAGCCTAAGGAAGCCTTTCTGTTCGATACTGGCAACTTCGAACATCCATCCCATAGGGGCCAATGAGTAAGTAAGCTTGAATAGTATTACGAAACTTCGAAAAGCAGTGAACAAGGTCGAAAGATGCAAGGAACCATAAACGGAAGTTGTGTAAAACATGACCCATTTTTCTTTTGATGAACTGCTACATTTAACAATCATTACCAGACTCATGTGGCAACATCTCAATGTTCTCACCTACAATCAGAGATGTGGCATCTAAATCGTGAATGACGTATGGGATCAGTAGTACCATTCACTCTGGCGGATTTAATGACGAAGCAAAAGTGCCATGCTGCAGTGATCGTCACACTGAAAGCAACCAGATGATCACCTGGACAAAGTGTAGATCCAGCACTTGAGATCAAAATCAGCGACTTTTGATGACTGTCCAAGCCGATTGCTTGCAGATTTTCCAGTATGGCAGCGCACTCCGGCCATGTGAAGAAGTCGCAGTGCAACAGAGCTGCCCGATGGGTTGGTTGGGCTGGTTGGGTGAAGTGCTTTCTATGTTGCTGTAAAAACGGACGCTCATTTGCACGATGTCCGCTCTTCCGGCCCCTCGACCCGTCGGATGCGGTATGGATGCAACCCATGTGGTTTTCGTCCAGAACCACTTTCATGGAAAGGACATGGTGTTCGCCATCAAGAAGGCGATAGGGGCCATCAGTTACTCAGATCGGTTGAAATGTGAGGACCAAGGCATGAACTGAATTGTAAGAGTCTAGGTCTCAAGGGACCGAAGGAATCAACCTACGCTCCGCAGGTGAACCTGAGTAGGGAAGTCCCCGTAACATATTACCAATGTTGCTGCCTCTCGCCAGTCCAGTCTCCTTCCAGCCGCTGCCTACCTTAGTTCTTGCCAGGTGGAGCCTTACGCACATTGCATGATATAACTAATGCCAAACAAGGCACTTGCATTATTGAAAATGTAGGTAGATAAAGACCAATCCAATCAAGTGCTATTCCTCCACTTGTCTGTTGCCAAGTATCAGCCGAAGTAAAGTCGTCTGGATGGTATCTCATAATCCGATGAGTGTGAAAATGCTAGAAAAAAAGCAGAAGTCGTAAAATTATCGGCCGTAAAAGATTAGTGCCCCAAGTAGCAAAGCGCCACGCGACCGAGACTCCAGCGCTCGAGCCAGGAAACACGAACCGTGAACGACGTTATTCAGAACAGATCGCAAAATATAACCAGCATCAGGCACATCCTGAGCTGCAGGCCCCCAGAGAAGAAGCAAGCCTGCGTCCGGGGATCAGGGCTCAATATTCCTCGAGAGCTGCGCAATCTCGCGATCCGTCAACGCGCCCATCCACAGACACCGCGCCAACGCCTTCGGCACCAGCCTCAGCACTCCTTGACTCGTCGCTACTCCACCCGCGCTCTTTCCCATTCCATTACCTGATGTCTTCCCCCCCAGCACCGCTGCCTCAGATCCCTTCTCCATCTCCACCACATACCTCCCCGAACTCTCCAGCAGCCTCAGCAGATTCTTCACGATCCCCGCCGCGCGATGGTGACGCTCGAAGTTCACCAGCCCCTCGCCGGAGCAGCCCTCAGCGCCATGTGCCGCGCCGCCGCGGCTCGTGCCGTCGATACGCGTCGACGCCGGCAGGTACGGCGGCTTCTGCGCGTTGTAGATGAGGTCGTGCGTGTAGACGCCGACGAAGGGGATGGTGCCCTGCTCCTCCTCGGCGAGCGTGCGCGCGCTGGCCACGCTGGTCGACGAGGATGAGGACGACGGCATGTTGACCGTGGCGGTGCTGGTGCTGGTCGTGGTGGTGGGCAGGGCGGGGCCTTCCATTTCGCGCCGCAGACGGCTGAAGTTGCCGATGGGGCTGACGAGCCGCTCGAGGTCGGCGAGCGCGGCGGTCTCGGCGGCTGGGACGCCGGCCCAGGTGCGGGAGAGGCGGGCGACGTCGCCGGAGGTGAGGGCGATGACCAGTTGGGCCATGGTGGCGAAGTTGCGGAGTCGGCGGCAGGCGAGGGCGACGTGGATGTATTTGCGGATCGTGGCCACGCGGAGCTGGTAGTTCTGTAATGAATCATTACTTTGAGATTGCGCATGGTATTGATGCGACGAGGAGGGAGGGTTTTGAGAGACCAATGCAGGATCGGCAGGGATGAGTATGATCTCCGAGATAGCCCATTTAACCACAATGTTGAATCGGGCGGTAATGAGAGCCAAGCCGCGTGGGTCTTGAGTTCGAAGGTAATTCACCCAGTCTCGCGGAGTTTCGTTGGTCGATACAGAGGCGGAGTCAGAATTGGAGAAGTTGAGGTTGACAAGCTCCTTCCAGTCAAGCTCATCAAGCGCATCTTTCTCAATGATGGTGAATTGTTGCGCCAAAACGTCTGACGCATACGATAGAACAAAAGGCACGTGCGGAGATTGCATCGATGATGCAGTTGGCACGGGAAGGTGGGGCTGCGATGCTTGCGGTGTCAGAGTTCGTTGGGAAGGATTTGACTGCTGCTTATTGTGTAGATCCTGAAGTTCAGCCGAAGGTTGAGGCACACCAAGGAGACTCGTTAGATCCTTGTGGTGTGTCACCGTTTCTTCCATAGGAGAAGCTGGATTATAGTGCGAGACTGGCGTTGGATCTGGCGACGGTGGTTTTATGTGCATTTGCTGCGAAGGCCCAGGCATGTCTGTCAGATTGCCGTCGTCGTCCATGCGCAAGCCTCCTGTCAATGGTGGTGTGGGCGGGAAACGTAGCGAGTGAGACACTTGCGCTGCCCCAGCATCCGCATCAGATGTGTCATGGTGGTAGAAGCTATGAACCCCCCTGTCTTCGAAATCATCCCCCATCTCAGTCGATATATCGGACGAGAAATCGCTCAGTTCTTCATCCGAATCCAGCAAGAATGATGCTCGTGGCAATGGCATGGTTTCGCCTCGTGGAATTCTCCGCATGCTATCCGTCTCTTCGACGTGCTCAAGTGATGAGCCTGGGGTGCTTTGGTGAAGCACGGTGGGTGATGTCGGCAATGCAGGGCTCACAGGTACAGCAGGTGCATTTGTCGGCAACTGGCCGGCGTAAAGATGCCCGATGGTATTCTTCTGTTTATCATGGACGCTCAATCCCCTTTCAAGCAACGGAATCGACGAGTAAGAGTCCTCTGTCTCTGCAACAGACGCCTTTCCTGCCGTACCTGGTCGATGTGTTTGGTAGGTGTTGTTGGTTGTTTGCGACATTCGATAGATGCTTGCACCTTGAGTATCCGTCCTTGGACTGAGCGGGCTTACCAGACTGCCACTCGCAGCTCCATGGCCTACATAGGGGCTCCCATGGAGAGGTATCTGCACTGGCGGGGGAGGTCCTTTGGGAAATGCCTTTGTTGGTGCCGTGGCCTTCTGGAAAGGCTCTTGTTGCGGAATCGGACTCTTCCTCTCCCATTTACCTTCCAACTTCGCAAGGGCAACACCAATATCACCCTCTTCATCGTCTTCAAGTTGAGCAATTCTCGCAATCTCCTTCTCGAACGATCCCTTTTGATGTATTTTATGTTGCGAAGAGTGCGTCTCTGCCATACCTGTTGCTTTTGCCTTACCCCTTTCCTTTTCATTCTCGAATACCTGATTTGAAAGCATGGTCTTCGAGTTGCTTGACAAGATCCTGCCCGCTGATCCGCGCCTAGTTGGGCTGTATATGATGGAGTTGGTCACGGAATGCGATGCATTGGTGAGCGAACCAGTCGATCGAGGACGCTTGATTGGGCCAAGCTCTTGCACGTTAGATACTGCTTTAAGATCTCCTCCTGGTTTCCTTCGAAGTTGATGGGCAGGACGGGGGGATGCCACGGGGGACTTGGTCTGAATGCTCGAGGGGTCTTCAGAAGTTCTTTCAGCAAACCTAAAGCTCTTGTGAAGAGAAGAATATCTACGAAGAGAATGCGGTCTTTCATCTATTAGCGGACTGATGGGCGAAACAGGTTGTGGTGCAGCTCGTAAGGGACTTGGCTGATCTAAAGGCATCACAACGGGTACAGTCTCACTTGTTGGGCCCGAGATCGGCTCCAGACCGTCAGAGAACGGAGGTGATCTCGGAACGGTATCGACGACTCTCATGTCTTCCAGATCCGCTCCAAATCCATCATCTGGGATAGTCGTAGCCATAGAGGTCACACCTCCACGTGGATCGACGAATGCAGATTGCCTCGCCAGGGCCTCATCTACGACTTGGGTGCTATGTCGATACGGAGACCTGGCAGGAATTGGAGGCGGCAGCTGGGTATCATCGACTATTACAATGGATCGACTTCCAACGGTGACATTACTGTCAAGTCTGTGTATGTCCGGCTTCGGTTGCACCAGATCATCCAGTTCAGGTAGCCTGGGCGGGCCAACGCTGATTGGTGCTGACATTTCACTTTCTGCATCATTCGCCTGACCTTCTGCCTCGAATTCTTCTATCATTGCTCTTCTGAAGCTTTCACAGACACCAGCTGATAGGAGATCGATCCGCACTTGTGTCTTCTTCTTTGGCCGCCGCTCGCTCAGGGGAGCAGTGAGAGCGTTTGATGGAACCAATTGCCCCTCAGAAGCAGCGGCATTGGATTTCAGAGACTTGTCGCTTCTTGACGGTGACTGCCCATGTCTAGTACTCAAAGCCCGGCGAACACTGCCAAGTAATCGTCGGACGCCAGGATTGGCAGCAAGAGTAAGCCGGCCGGAATGGGATAAAATGCCAACAACGTCTGCGTCAAAGTCAAGGAGTTCTAGCTTCTCAACAGAAGGGCTCAATGGAACGACGTCATCAATGTATGGAGACACAGGTTGCATAACGATTCCACGAATGAGCCCAGCTGTGAATGGATACGAGGCCATCAGGTCCGCTTCCAGCTCAAGATCTCTCGGATCTGTGGTCTTTTGTCGTGACAGGCCAGCTCTTTCGTCTCTCAAGGCGTCATTGAAGCTTCCGCTGCGCTTGTGGCCACTGCTTGACTGAGTTTGCTGGGCAACAGCAACAGGCTGTGGAGTAGGCGCGGTTCCAACGGTGGTCTGAGTCTGTGTGACATGTACCGGGTGAGGGAATAGAGGCACATCTGGACTTTGAGGATACCCATTACGAGGCATGGCGCGCACAGGTATTGAGCATGACTTGGCTTGAAGACTGTGATCGCTATAAGGCGAAGTGGGAATTTCGGGCTCATATGATCCAGGTCCGGTCGTGACAGAAACTGGACCACCGTGGTCCATTCCAACGTTTTCCAGTGTATGAAGTGCTTCTGCAGATTTGCTGGCCAACAAGTCGTGAAAGTCATCGGCAGGACCGCGAAGAGCTTTTTGTAATTCTGGATTGCCCATGTTGATTGCGGGCAGAAGCGATTGTTGAGAGTATTTCGAGTTCCTGTTTCCTGATTCACCACCTGGTAGAATCTCATCGTCGAGGGACGGCTGACCAACAGCGTCAGGCATTTCCCAGTATAGCGCACAAGTCCTTCGCCAGCACTTCTTTAGTTCTCCAATGATCTTAAGATCACCATCGCCAGGCCCTTCCCGGGTCTTGACGTCGCTGTACAGCCTATTTACCAAGTAGCAAACCTTGATGCGAAGCTGTCGGTCAGGGACAAAGTCGTCAACAAAGTAGTTGAGAATCCAGTGTCGCAACGCAACAAATGTGCGTACACGGACGATGCGACCAAAGTTATCCAAATGACTGACAGCCCACTCCAGTCGAGCCACAAGGTAACAGACTAGATCAGACGGGGACAGATACGACCTGAAGGTCAAGAAAAAGTCCGAGAGGAGCTCATAATCTAGAAAACTTGGAGAGGTGATATGTGCGACAAGTCGAGCAGGCGTAGCGGCAGTCATTTGGCCTGTTGTGGCATTATATCGGACGAATGCCTGGTCGTCGGGGTTTGCGGTGAGAGCATCGTAGATGGCAGGGGTGATAGGTGGATGTCCTTTTCGTGAAGGCGAGACTTGAACCGTCGAGACGGAATTGCGAACAGCGCTGTGACGAGAAAAGAAAGGTCTAGGTGAGACGATCGAGTTTGGACCCGAAGTCAGCGAGATGTGGGCGACACCCGGGAATAGCATGTCATTCTCCCTTCTGGACATGATGGAAGATCGTAAGGCATCTGCATCCGAGTTACGCGTAAAAGCTGAACTGCGCAAGGTAGCAGTACCCCGCACGCTGAATCGAGGCGTGCCCAGTTTGTAGTGGGGAATTTGCACGTCGAGGAGAGGTAGTCTGTGGACATCGGTCGTCTTGGGACGAGTCATGGACGGACGTTCAATCACGATGCGAAAGGTGTCGCTGTCTGCCTGGACTTGGGCATGATCATCCACGGTGGAGAAGGAGTGCGCTCGTTGTGATGGTTTTCGGCGGGGAACGACAGGTAGCTGGGAATCGTCGCGGGTGGCGGGCATGTCGTGGAGTTGATGCGGCGACGTGCTCGAAAGGGGGGTTCTGGTGAAGAGACTCTCCCGCGATCTATCATCTGATGTCTGAGCTGTTTGTGTATCCTGTGCCATCGCTGCGGAGGTCGAGTCGATAGGAGGGGCAAAAGGTGGAGCTGGAGCAGGAATTCGGTCCGAACGGTCGCTACGCTCAACCGGTCTATCTCACATCACACACCATGGTCAGCACAGCTAGTCCTCTCCCATATCCATCGAATCACACGTGTTCAAACGGCCAACGGCGTACCTGAGGTAGATGCGGCCTGATGCGATGTTGCCAACCGTGTACTGGGTCGCGCTCCGGTCCCGACCACCAGACTCGCCCTCTGCCGTGATAACTGGTCCCGCTTCGGTCGCGTTACCACTGTTTCCTCCCAAAACACGTCTCAGCTCTTCAGTGCTGTCCTTGGCGTGTCGCAAGGAGCCGAAGTTCTTCCTCCTCCGCTGGCGCACCACATTGGCCACCCGGCGCGGGTTCGCTGGCGCTGGCGGACTAGCTGCGATCGGGCTATTCGCGACGGCCGGGTCGAGGGCGGGCAGTGGCTCCAAGGAGATGGAGATGGCGTCGTCGGCCATGGCCCATTCTTCGCAGCGCAGAGTCGAGGCGTGCTGTTGACAAGCACGTTTGGGTGAAGAAGAGGGAATGGAGGAGGGTATGTCAGCCAGGTGGGCGAGGAGGAGGCACCCGCCGACACACACGACGCACGAACGCACCCACCCTCCCTCTCCGCTAGCTATCTCAGGCAGAGGAGTCGGTGGACGTCCAAGCGCGCCCATGATCGGGCGGCTAATTGGCCCAGGGCCTGGCTGTCGCTTGACCGGGGCCCATGCAGGTCGAGCTTCGAACGGATTGCCTACTCTCATGCCAGCATGCCACCAATGCCACCCCATGCCGTCCACCGCCTGCTGCTGCTTACGCTCCCTCTGCCCTCAGCCGCGCCGTTGGCAACGGTGACTGGCGAGGGCGAGGGCGGGAGTCGTCTGGCCCCGGGCTGCGTGGATTGCCTGAGAGGCCAATTTCCGCTTGGCGATGCAGTCGTGTCACCCCGAGCTCGCATCATAGTCGCCCTCGCCGGACGAACCAACAGCAGAGGCGGCTGCACGCTACGCCCATGCCATCGCCATCCGCGCCGCCGGGCCGCCGTTGGGGCTGGCTCAGTGGCTGCTCTGCTTGGGCTCTTGTCCAGATCTCGCTCCTCCTCCATCATCACGCGTCACCCTTCGCTTCAGCTTGGGGGCCAAGCCGCCGCCCGGGCACCCACCTGAATGGTCGACGGCACGGCGCGAATAGGCAGGTGGGCCAAAGTGTCCATTTCGCTTGGCCGCTGCGTCGGGTGCGCTATTGTAATCAACATACCGGATTTGAGCGTGCAGCCTCCGACGTCCTTCTCAGCAATGGCGCAGCATTAGACTATGAAGGCACCAACAGCTCCACAATGGTCTATCGAAATTCGTGCATCTTTGCTCTGTGGCGTCGGATGGCATGCGAACGAGTAGCCCTGTTCATCATTTATGCTGGGGAATTGCCGTCATCCTGGATGTCCTCGGCCGACCATGTCATCGACCTCTCTCCATGCCGTGCTCCCTCCACTTCAGCAGTCAGCTCATGCACTCCAGACAGGTTCCGCAGCTTCTTTGTATCTTCCATACGCCAACGACCCGCTTGCCTCCTTACACAGCCATGCCTGACAGCATGGTACTCTTGCATTTATACTTTGTTCTCTGACGCTTATTCTCCGAAGACTGGAGGTACCCAGGTACTTAGGCTCACACGCTGCTGCTACAGGTACTTGGGTACTTTCCTCGCAAATTTTACCCGAAACGGTCCGTTTCTCTTTCAGGCGTCTTTATGCCCACCAAAAGTCCCCATCGCCATTCAAAGCCGATCAAGGACTCGAGACATGAATCCTTGACTTCCTGATGCAAATGGCATGATTGGTCGCATGTGAGTTGAAAAATCTGGTTGCCTAGAATATCCCGCTTCTTGCGGGACACCAGGCAGCGTCAGTATTGAAGACAACGCATTCGTCCCATCGTCGCCTTTGCATCCGTGCTACTTTTGGTAACCCCGTAGAAGTGTGTGTGCGCGTCCAGTGGACGAATAGCTGCTTCACAGGCCCTTCGTTCGCGGGGCAGTTCAGGTGGAAGCCCCTCGTCCGGACGCTGCACTTCACTGCATGGTATTGCCTACCGTCCGTACTACCTAAATCCGCTCCCTTACCGTGAAAGCCTAGTAAATACCAATCGTTGCCTTCATCTTCTTCCTAGCTTGCATTTGAACGTGAAACCAAGGAGATGGCGCCTCAATCAAGCACAGTGGTGGGCATTCTGCAACGGAGCTTGGCCTTCTGTATCTAATTCAAGCTGCCAGGCCAAGCTCAAGGTCCAGCTGAAGCTGGCCATTTCGCGGCTGCGCATGGTGCAGCAAAAAGATACGGCCATAGCCAAACAGCAGCGACGAGCAATGGCACAGCTTCTCGAGGTAACTCTCCCCTTCGTCCAACCCCCTTCCGATCCGACACTTAGCGTACCCAGTTGCATCCACATACAACCTACCACCACCACCGCTGACACTAGCGATTTCGCCCTTACAGCAAGGCAAGATCGAATCCGCGCGCATCCGCATCGAGAACATCATCCGCTCCGACCTGACCACCGAACTCCACGAAATCCTCGAGCTCTACTGCGAACTCCTCCTCGCCCGCATCGCCCTCCTCGACCCCTCCTCCCCCTCGGCCCAACCCCCCACCACCGACCCGGCCACCGGCCAGCCCTTCTCCACGAAGGACGCCCAAGCCTACTGCGACCCGGGCCTCGAGGAGGCCGTGCACAGCCTCATCCACGCGAGCCCGCGCACCGACATCAAGGAGCTGCACACCTGCCGCGCGCTGCTGATCGAGCGCTTCGGCAAGGACTTGGGCACGCGCGCGGCGGAGGATCGCGATGGCAAGGTCGCGGAGAGAGTGCGGCGCCGGCTGGACACGGCGCCGCCAGCAAGGGACCTCGTGGATGCGTACCTGGCGGAGATAGCGAAGACGTATGGGGTGGAGTGGCCGGAGAAGAAGAATGACGGAGAGAATGAGGGGCGGGATGATGATGAGGATGATGATCCAGAGGGCAAGGACGGCGGGCAGAAGGAGCGAGCATTGGAAAAGCCGCTGGAGGCAGAAGAGCTGAGCCGGGCGACGCCGCCGCGGGATTTGGGCCCCAGGAGTCCGCCGGTCAGAGTGGCGCCGCCGAGTCCAAGTACGGAGAATGTGACGCCTAAGCTGAAGCTGCCAGGGGCGGGGGAAGCGAAAACGGGATCAAAAGCTGGCGCGCCACAAACCAATGGGAAGCCAGAGGCAAAGGGCAAGAAGGAGGCTGGGCCGGGTGGGAAAATACCTGATGTTGATGAGCTGGCGAAACGATTTGCGCAGTTGAAGAGGTGATAACGAGAGCAATGACAACGATGATGATGATGCTTGCTTGCTGTATACAAGGCAATTGCATTAAACGGGCGTTGTGGTGCAGAAAAGAACTTCATGAACATTAGCCCATGCCAGCCATAAAACCTAGGTACATCAAAGGCCATGGGATTTCCCAAAGCCTTCCCATTTTAACATCCTATACTCGAAGCTCCAATCCGTGCAAATGCTCATCACAGAAAAGCTCCATTACCCAAAATCCGATTAAGAAACAAAACGCCTCGCAGTCATTGCATATGGGCCATATCATTACCAAAAGGTACCATTTACGCCAAGGCTGTCACAGTGCCCCTCGTTGAGTGTTTAGTGGGGGCATTGGTTCGGGAAGACCGGTATGGGATTTGTTTCTTGAGGTTGTCTTTCGCAACTCCTTCGTGCTACGTACCACCAGACATATTAGCAGACAGCTCTCCACCATCTCCAGTCCATTTAAAGGAGAGCGGATGCCTGATGCATACCTTTTCTTTTCTTTCAATCCTCTTTTCATCGAGAAGAACTTTTTCAAGCCCCTCGGCTCGCTTTCGCCTTGCGTACCCGATCTTGGCCGACTCGCCTGTAGAGTGAGGAGAAAGATGGTAAGCATCCGAAACGCTTCGTCGTAGCGCGTGCATGATGAGGGCATCACTCTTTTGTTCTCCTTCATCTTCTTCATCCTCTTCTTCGAGGTCGTAGAGCTTCGAGAGAAATTGAGACTTAGAAAATGAGACCTGAAAATGATTGAAAGGGAAGATGTCGGAGAAACGAGATGGGCAAGCAATATTCTCTTTGAAAACACATAGTGTTCGCAAGTGATGGAGTAGAGAACTTACAGATTCTGTCAGGGCGCTATCCACGGATGTCATGCTCATCGCAGTGCCATTATCCCGCGTACTGCTTGATCGATCTCTGCCCCCATTTCTCCCCCGCTCCCGACTCAGGCTGCTCCCCGTCGTACTCCTCTCCCCACTCTGATACCCATGTCCATTCTCACCAGGGGAACTCGCCACCCCGTTTCCCATCGCACTCGCCACTCCATTATCCAACAGGTCCATCGTATTTGGCGCCCACCGCTCCTCATCCCCGCACACGACAATATACCACGACACCTTCTCATCCGGCGCCAGCTTATCCCGCAGCTCCATCAGGCTCGCCCATTGCTCGTTGGACACGCCTTTGCCGCGAATGGCATCGACCTCGGCGCCCAGCTTGATCTCCTCGGCGATGTCCGCCACGTACGCATACGGCTGGCTCTTGCCCGAGTCGCTGATGTCGTGCGGGTCGTACTGCTCGTAGAAGCGCAGCGTCGGCAGCGACGCCATGGTGTCTGGGTAGAGCTGGTGGAAGTTGCTGAGCAGGGCCCGCGTAGTGGCGGGCGCGATGAGCCATTCGGCCGCGGCGTCGTCGAGGTTCTGCAGGATGATGTGGATACGGACGAGCGGTCGAGGCCAGCGGAAGCCATGGAGGAGATAGACTGGCATGGTGCTTCCGAAGGAGGGGTTTTGAGCGCCTACTCTTATCGTTGAGAGACTTCAAATACCAGTTGTGCCGAGGACTTTAGTCAAGGAGCCAGAGTCGAAGAGTAGGATTCGAGGTCTCTGAGGAGTATCTGAATTTCTCCTAAAATCTAGTGTTGCACCATACGAAAGTGAATACCGAATTCTTGCGCTAGACCGTGTTTCCTTGTGGTCAACGCCCAAGCAGCTGCAAAAAGCAGGCTTGCTGAAGGCTACCAGTTCTTTGGAACTCGCGAAGGTAATTAGATTAACCTTTGCCTTCCGTAGGCGTCTTGTGCTGAGCAAACCTCGCCGTTAGGCTTATCTCGAAGAGGATGCCGTATGCTTCCCAGGGGTCAGGCCGATGGACATACTAGAGAGCGAGGGAATTGAACGAGCAGCAAGGCCAGACAAGACGCGCGATCGGCTATGAGTACTCGAAGAGGTAGTCAAGCATGGTGAAAAGGCAAAGCGAAGATGCAGGGTCAGCGCAAACAATGCTCCCACCAGTGGTACCTGCACTAATATCCGCCGGGTCTCCGACGGGCAGAGGGTTGGATGCGCTAATCGCTTGCGTACCCAACCATCGCTTTAGCATTGCTCCATGTCGTTAGTGGTACGTTTCTTATTTGGAAAAGGGTGTGGGGGGGATCTGCGTCGGGTCTCCAAGGCGCTCCAATTTATAGATCAGCCACCTTGTACTATCCACCCGCTACAGTGTTATACCCCCCAACTGGGGTCACATGCAAAATCCGACATTGGCCACGGCAGCTTCAACTATTGTGCCCATTGTGACACGATTACCAGTCCGGCCTCGGCTGTAGGGCCCTGAGGTCAGCCACAGCTTTGTACCTTGCATCATCAGTTCACCAGGCGGATCCCACAACGGCCACGGCCTGCATAGAGTACCAAGGATTGCAACCATTCGTCCGGTACCGGAATTATCGCGTCCTTTTCTTTGGTTTCGCCCTTCGAGTTTCCGAGGCTTCCTAGGGACCACAATCCGAGGATGCCTTTGTAAGTGCTTACATCCATCCCCTTCTCCCATTGATTCTGTGTCTCACCATGCATTTCCACCCAAAGGCACCTGCTTGGCAAAAAGTCTTGGAACGTCTACAATGCCGAAAACGTTGCCCGCGTGCGCCGCGACGAGGCAGAGGCACGAGCACAAGAGGAAGAGCGCGAGAGGCGCATGCAAGAAATTGATGCCGAGCGTCGATTGGCCATTCTGAGAGGTGTTACACCGCCGCCTCTATCAGCCAATGATGTATCGGTCGAGCCACAATCCGGGCAGAAGAAGCGAGATCGCCATGATATCGGCAAAGACGACTACAGAAAGCGAAGGCGCCTTAGGGGTGAGGATGACACAGATAGGGACATCAGGTTGGCCAAAGAAGATCACGAGATGGGACGCAAGGCGAGAGAAGTGCTCGCGAGAGAACCCAGCACGAAGAGGAAAGCTACAAGCGATGCACCACTAATCGATTATACTGGACATATAAATCTGTTCCCGCAGGAGAAGAGTTCCTTGGGCCGAAAGGAACAAGCAAAGAATGCCAAGACGGAAAAGGAAGCTGAAAAGAAACAACGGGAGCTTGTGGATCAATCCTCAATGCGCTTCTCGGATGCGGCAGGCCACAAGCAAGGTATGGAGCAGCCGTGGTATGCTTCCAATGGAAATCAGGATTTGGTGCAAAGTGCTGGAGACGAGACTGCTAAGGACGTTTGGGGCAATGAAGATCCACGAAGACACGAGCGGGCCAAAACCAGAATGCAATCCAATGACCCAATGGCATTCATGCAGAGAGCACAGACACAGCTGAAAGTAGCAGAAAGAGACAGGTCAAAGTTTGAAGAAGAGCGAAAAAGGGAGTTGAAAGACTTGGAGAAACACGATAGGCATCGAAGGAGAAAGGAGAAGCGCAAGGAGCAAGAAGATGAACTCGAAGGCTTCAGCCTCGACGCACCGCCGGAAAAAGAGCATCGCTCCCGGCACCGGCATTCGCGCCATCGACATCGAAGCAGAGATAGGGAGCATCGCGAGCAAAGGCATCACAGAAGCTCAAGGCGGAGTAGGAGTGGAAGTCCTGGCCACGAAAGGCACCATCGCTGAAGGCTATTTCATGTTGGATTGTATGTGGACCGAGGCTGCACATCAGCACAGCTGTCCGTATTGATATTCTACAGGTAGGCAATTGATGTTCCAAGTACACCCGATGGTTTATCCTGCAGCAGTCTCTGCGTCTCTCTTTGCCATCTTCGCATCCCGCTTTGTCTTCATCTGTTCCCGAATCTCCTTTGTCGCATTGATATTGACCTTACTTCCCTTTATCGCAGCCCAGAGCTGCTTTGCCTCCAACTTGCCTTGGAACCCAAACACAGACAAATCGATTATGTCTTTCAGCGAAGGCCGCAAAGTGAATACTGTGCTGGTCCTCCCACTGTCATTCGATTGGACTCGGTGCGCGCCTGCTCGTATAACACCATCAGATAAGACTCTGACTGTCTCGCCTACGAGAAGCGTCGGACCTTTGGCATCTCTCCACTGCGGCGGTTCCTTTGATTTGTCAAGTACTTGCAATCCCTTCCCGTTACCAATGCATAGTGTCAGTAGTCCAATATCAACATGCTCTGCAGCAAATCCGCCCGAGGGATAGTAGCGGAACAGTCTCAATAGCGTAGTCGTTGTATCCAAGCTCTGCGAGCTCTTCGGCAATTCCAAGGAATCTCGCAGAAGCTGATCCCACGCTGATGTAGGGATGTCAGAGCTGCGAGCGATGTCGCAGAGGATTCGATGCAGCAGTGAAGCCAGTGCAGCCCAGACTTGGGCAACTTGTCTTTCTAATTCTAGAACTGCGCCGACATGATGGCGAAATGTAATGTACTCCTTTTCGCCCGCCACCGGGTAGAACCCAACTTCGGTGCCTTGGCTGGCAGGATACGACTGCTTCTTCTCCTCCTCGGACCTATCAAAGAACTGAGCAACCTCTTTGGATAAGTTGTCGATTTGATTTTGGAGTGGCTCGGAAATTGGCATGAATAGCCATCCATGCCGATGTAGTTGTAGTAGTTGCTCCTCCGAGAGAAGCGGCGGAGGACCTGTGGGCGGTAAGAAGCTCTCGGACATGGGCGAGACTTCTAGAACCTTGGCTGTTGAGTTTGAGGGAGAGCCTAGAAATTTTTCGATCGGATACCGAAGGTTATCAATGATTCAGTCGACTACTAAATAACGAGTAGTTGACGACTCCATACACAAGGCTCCCCCACTATTCTCATGGAAGTTTTGGTCCAACCTCAGCCTTCTCTCTGGCGCGCTTGAGGACAAAATTGACGATTCGCATTATAGTATGGAGTCTCTCGTGGTGGCTTGCCCTAACCCGGATGCTCATATGTCTTTCAATCACCTAAAGAGTGTGTTTGCGCAAGTGTTCTTCGGCGAAATGCCATTGTCGGACCGCGGAGATGCAGCCTTACATCGGATGGCTGGCTGTCCTCAATCAATATCCGTCTACCAAACCTAGCTGGGCCCTGTCGTCCAATCAACCGATCGATATTTTGTTGATTAGAAGACTGCTTAGATGTAGTAGAGCCCCGCACGTACATCTCTGCCTTTACAGCGACCAGAAGTTTTCTCGGGTCCTGCCCAGGCTTCCATCGCTTCATAACTTACCAAGCTAGCCCTTACTACGACCGAGCTGTGAGCCCAGATCGAATTGGGTCTTACTGAAATTTCGCCCCAAGGCTGCCCAATTATTTCGGCCAAGAAAGTACCGGTGAGATGCTTGTCTAGTCAATACTATATCGAGCCGGCAAATCTTTAAATAGGCCTATAGGGCACGAAAGTTCAAGATTGAAATTGCTTTAGGTAGCTCTGTATACAGCTCCTATCATCTTGCACTCTCCACATTTTTTGTCAAACTCCATTCTCATGGCGGCAAAATCTCTCCTAAAATCATGGTTCCCCACCGCGGCGTCCCCACTCGTCTGCAATGCTCCTATGTTTGGAACTGCAAACGCTAGCATGGCTGCCGCAGTCTCGCGAGCTGGAGGATTAGGGATCCTTGGAGCGGGCTTTGACCTCTCGCCCAATTCGGCGCAGCTAGCTAGCCTCGATGCCGAGCTCACCAAAGCTGCTTATGCCCTTTCGACTGAGCCTGGCCAGCCTCTCCCCGTGGCTGTTGGCTTCATCACATTCCACTCGAGCTTCAAGCATATCCTGGAAACAGTCCCACCTCTGCTCGAAAAGTATAAGGTAGCTGGTATATGGCTGGCATTTCCACAACCAGGGACACATGCAGATGTCATCTCAGAGCTCAAGAAGAAGGGCGAGGCTTGGGGTCTCAAAGCGTTTGTGCAAGTCGGCACGGTAGAAGCCGCAAGAGAGGCTGTGGTTCATGGAGCGGATGTCATCGTTGCACAGGGCATTGACGCTGGTGGTCACCAATGGGCCCAAGGCGCCAGCATCGTCTCATTGGTGCCGGAAATAAGAGAGATGCTCGAACGTGACTTCAGCGGCCAGGACATCGTTTTAGTTGCGGCTGGCGGGATTATGGATGGGAGAGGACTGGCTGCCGCCATAGCTCTGGGTTTGTTATTGCCCGTTCGGTTTCGCGGAACGATAGGCTTACCAAAGTAGGTGCCGACGGCATTGTGATGGGGACAAAGGTAGTCACGCTAGTTCTACAGAGTAAAGAGTCACTAACATAATCGTAGTTCATTTCGACCAAAGAGTCGCCTGCGCCACAATTCCTAAAGGACAGACTTGTGTCAACAAAGGACGGCGGGTCGGCCACGATCAAGTCAGATGCTTTGCAAAAATTTGAAGCCCCTGAGCTAACTGGGATCAGATCTACTACTCATGACGAACTTCAGGGCACGGGCTTTTGGCCAGGTTACATAGATGGCCGTGCTATTATTGGAGACCCGTATAACGAACACAAGGCCGGCTCGTCATTGGATGATCTTCTCGGAAAGCACAAAACCGCTGCCGCAGAAGGCGATCACTCAAGAAAAATAATATGGTGGTACGTTTCCTGGTGATAACCATGCCTAAATCAAGCTGCTAGAAAGGACTGACGCAAATAAGTGGCACTGGCGTTGGCTTGATCAAGGACGTTTCCTCTTGTGAAGACGTTGTGAAGACAACACTGAGACAATTTGGCGAAGTCACGACGCGCATGTCCGGTTCCTGAGGCCAAAGAGTCGTCAGAGTGAACGGGTGAATGCAGACGGAAGTGTTGCGCAGATTATATACTTCTGGGTGCCCGAGTTGTTGAAGTTGGAGATCGGCACAATGTAATGTAAGAAAATCTCGGACTATCCAGGATTGGATGAAATATAGGTCTATTCGCCCAGGTTTTGTCGGAGGATACCATATTTAGACACATTTCGGTGTCGTTGAACTGAAGTAAGGCGTTGGAGTAGTCAATCACAGCTCGACTTTACCATAAGCATTGCCGCACTGGACCGATCCACAAAACAATCTCTCCGTCACAAGAAGACGATAGGGTCAAATCTTGATGGATTCTGATATCTTATGTCTGTGGATCCAGTGTTCGCTAAACCAAGGTCCTCGGCCCTTTATTAATCGAGCACTTCGACTTTCATAAACTCAGCCCGTTGACTATCTCATTTACGAGCCTTTCCGTCATCTCCAACCCAGGATCATGATCCGGATTCACCTCCGCAACACTAAGCGCTATGGACTTTTCGCTCTTCAGGAAAATCTTGACCGCGGTCATGGTTTCCTCAAAGCCAAGCCCCGTCCAGCTCGGCACATTGCACAACGGGAACTCTCCGGGATCAATAACGTCAACGTCGAGATGGACCACTATGTAATCGACCCGCTCTTCCAGCCAGCGCAGCGCAGCTTGTGCGTTCTCTAGCGGCGCTCGCTGCGCCGAATGAGAGGTAACCACCCGAAAGTTGTTATCGAACAGATAGCCTAAATGATCTCGCTTGTTGGCCGGCGAATCTATGTTAAGGCCAAAGAGCACAATGTTGCTGCTATCGGCAACCCCAGATCCGTCCGGCCGGCAGAAGGCTTTCATGCTGTCCAGTGCCCCGTCACGCAATGTCAAGTGCGTGAGTGTCATTCCAGCAATGTTCCCTGACGCGTTGGGCTCAGCAGGCGTATATAGATCGCAGTCAGCGTCCACATATATGAGGCCCACTCTTTTTGAGGTTCCGTGCAACTTTCCCCAGTAAGCTGACAAAATTGCGGGGCAGTATAAACATTCGCCAGCCAAGATTAATTGGAAGGCAAGTGGCTCCTCGTTACCCAAAGCCGACGCCAGTGTCTCTGAGACTCGCGTGCAGGCCTGAACTGTGCGGACTTCGTTTCGAGCACCATTAGGTTCTCGACTGGATGCGACCCAGCCAGCCGAAGCATCTGAGACGGCATTCAATTCCGTTACTTGATACCCAGCCGCCTTTATTTTCTGCTGTAAACCTTTGGTTCGGAAAGCAGCCGGTGCTCTCGACTTGCCCGCATAGATGGAGCCAATGTCCGAGGGAATGTTGATAATATTGATGACTTTAGAGGCCATACTAGGAACGTCGTGCGCGCAAGTTGACGTCTTTCTCAATAGCTCATGAATGTTCCAATGATTCTATCCTCTTCTCTGGTGTATATTGAGCACATTTCAGCTTACATATAGACTGCCCTTGAGAGAGGAACAATAAGACTTTATCAATTCACTTGGACATTCCCAGCAATTGAGGATACCTCAACCATGGTTTATGGAAAGCCTAGCAAGTACTGATATGCCGGCGGCGAAGTTCGATTTGAGTACCATTAGTGGAACATACCTTACCTTAGGTCGTTCTAGTTAGCTCCCGAGATGCTTTGGTACTAGTAGCAGGCGCACGCACAATTTTCTTTTTTCGATCCATGGCAAAGACGCTACTGATGACAAATTAGCAATTGCCGGCGTCAACAGTAAGCATTGCTCATCGACAGACTGGGGACAGCTCAGGCCAAGCGTACGGCATAGTAATGGCTAAGGAGCTTCTGCCAACCAAGTCCACTCATTTCGAGCGACTGCAGTATTAAACATGGTCTCTACGAACGAGACAATATCTTCAATCATGTATCGGGAGAATGTTACACTCTCTGCGCACAGAGCACAGCCAGAGGCTCATACTGTGAGCGTACTTTTTGAGTCGGTGCTTCTAATTAACCATGAGGCTGAAATGCACCGCCTGCTCCACGAACGACTATCAAAACCGAATGGCTTTCCCATGTCGTTTTGTAGAGTGTCCACTGATTGCTCGACACCAAATCTCATCTTTTTCGCGACTGTCCTTAATGAGTCCAAGATTTCGCACCTGCAAGGACGAGCGGAGATTTTCAGAACGACACAACAGTCGTAGCACTGGTGCTGGCATTTGCAGCGCTTTGTATTTCTTTCTCCCAACCTCCACAGCCCTATGTTGGCGCTGCGGGGCGCCTCGGACGGTGTCGATCTTCAATTATAGGGCCGTGGGCCATTGCAACGCGTCGCCGATTTCGATGGGGCGAGTTTCGACTCGAGACCAAATTTACAACACCTCACATAATCATGAAGTATGCCGTCAAACCAAACGTACTGAAGCCGAAAAGAGACACGAACAATTTATGCTTTCATATTACGAATGCTGGATCCGATAAGGTTCGCCAAATCCTCAAAGAAAGATCACAACTATGGATTTTCTCTAAAGCCTTTTCTTACAGAGACCCACTTGACTTGCCCGCGTCCACCAGTTTAAAGAAACCATTAAGCAGAGAAAATTACGTTACTGAGACTATTGCACTTGAACCAAAAGGCAACCGTCTGCCACTCTCATATGTCACAGTGCCAAAAAGCTCGGAAAAGCAGGGAGCCTATTCTGTCTTCACATGGATCCATAATTCTGGTCCGTAGGCGATCCGTTCGATTCAAAGTCGTCTTCCAAGGACTTCGTATCATGGGCCCTTCTGATTTCGCAAATGAAATCTCGTCAAAGCTCCTATGCAGACGCAATCCCTGTTTGCGTTCTGGTGAAAAATCAGAGGACACAACTCTCGATCGCGCTGAACTAGATGGCGAGGATTTGAAGACCTTTTTTGCAGTTCAACTTGAAGAACATTTCTGGGATTTCATGGTGCCAGACGCAGTCCGGCCCCTGGCTACAATTAGCATCAGAGCTTTGATCATTTCAGCCATCCGTCTAGGGATGCATTTCCAAGATTTCGATCTAAGCAAAGGGACCATTATACCCAGGGCAATTGGAAAAGCATCGTCTCTTATGAGGTGCATGGACTGGGCATGGTAATCCGCTACAACAGCAACCGAAGAGCAAATGGAAGCTCAGACGAAACTTTGTTGAGGTCCAAAACGGCGCCAAGTGAGGCAGCTGACAAGATGATCTCTGGCATTATTCAGGGAAACGGTAAAGGATGCGATCTTGATCTCGTCAATGATAGAGGAACAAGACCCTGGAACCGCCTCTGATAAGATTTGGACCTCCCTGGATCCACAGGCAGAAACTTTTCCAACACCAGATATCGAGCGTTCCCTTGGTCCCAGAAGTGATCCAGGCATTGACAGACTTGAGATCACCTGATATGGCTGTGTTAAAATCTAATACAGTCAGCTGAGATCTAGTGCTTAATTATCCGTCTGTTGCCAAGTATATCTATTCCAGCTTGAAGCTGATTGTCCTGGCATATCTCTGAAAATTGATACTAGGAATCTGAGCTGCTGTGAAATTCTGTTGTGTGTTAGTCGATCACAAGTATGATCTCCTGCAGGATTCCCTTTCGCACTTTGGTCTGTTGGAAATTTTGTGTGGATCACGATCATGTTTGCTAATGCACGTCTGCTGCATGCTGAGATCTGTTGATCGAAGTAATTGCCGATGGGTCACGTTGAAAACCTTGTGACCTACTTGTGTCTTCGTCAAACTAATACTGAGGTGATATGAAAGATTATTGCCAGCAGGGCTTTCAACGATACGTTCGATCTGATTCGATCGATCGATCGGATTCGGTCGCTCACAATTCACAACAGCCTTCGTCGTTCCTTCTAATTCTTCCTCCTTGTTCTAACTAAAATTTATTCTAGATTTGACTAGATCCAGTTAAGATTAGTCAGTTTGGGTGGATCGATTTGTTAGATCTATCTGATCCGAATCTGGATCGCGATTAGATCGATAATATTAGGATCGTTGGAAGTCCTGGTTGCTAGCAGACTGTAGAGGAAACCCTGACCACATCCAACGCATGAAGTAATCCAGCAGTATGAAACAAGGCAGCAACAACGACCAAAATATGAAATATCCGATGGCTTGCTCCATAGATGTCAAAAGTCAACGGAAACCAACGCTCGGGAAACTGTTATCGTAGTAAGACTCTGTTAACAGCGCGTAAGAGCTTTCTTGATACTTACTCTTGCCGCATATATGCCTGCCCCTATGAAGTTGAAGATCGCCATCCAGATCATCCAAGTGAGCGACATTCGACCTTTTTGTACGGTCCATGCATAAAGCAATAGTCCGTGGATGATGAATACGGTAGCGGTAAGACCGAGACTGGTGTACATGGCTGCGCGGAATGGACTAAATTTCGGCTGGCAGAAGCGCCGATGCATCGTAAAAATACAGGTTCCAACTCCTGCTAGCGTGATAAGGATCCAGTAGAGTTTCTGAAGGAATGGATCGCAATAAAACCCATAATAAGTTGTGGGAATACTTGCGCTCCACATAAGCAATACAATTCCTAGGTAGTCAAGCTGGTTACCGTAGAACGCCCATGCAGGTGTACAATTCCATACGATATGGTATCTCACACGTGTTAGCCAATGCTGAGCAGCGTATTTCAGACAGGGAAGAACCCACGCAGAGGAGAGTATAAAGCAGACTGCTACTCCGAGGGCATATATGGAGAATACGAGAATATCTACTGTTGTTCCCTGTTTATAGTGGATGATGATATTAGTACAAAAATAGTAGGAGAGCCATAAGAATAGGATTGCTTCCACTAGGCGAGAATGTTACTGTAGATTCGGGTTAGCATTGGGCTGGCGATACCGTAATTATGAACCTGACTGGTCGCATTATGGATGTAAAGATTATTTTTAGAAGATTCTATAGAGGACCCGGAGGTTGGCCTTAAAACATTAATTTAGTTCACATTATCCTATACTACCATTACACACATACCGGTATCCTGAGCGGACGTATTCGTTCTCCCTTCTCAATGATCAGAAGAAGAACCAAGAAGCCCATCCTGGCCGTTTACTGTTGTCAAGTGGCTGACTGTGGGATCAGAACTGAAGTATAGATTAAGAACCCTTGTGCAGAGAAGTGATGGAGTATGAACTTAGCCAGCAAATTATACTAGCTAAGTTGAGCACAGGCGATCCAGCTTGACCATATGCTTTATGCTCTGTCAGCGATCTTGCCAAACAAGCGTAGACCAGAGTGGGCGCTTCCAAGCTCGTTCTGGGATCTCTCAAAAGTTTGTATACGAAAACTTGATTTTCTAGAGTCCTTCTTCATGTACGACTTTTACGGTTTGGGACAACGCTATCAGGAGACGACAACAGTAGAACCCCAGATTGCCTAGCTTTTGCTCACTTTTTGTCGGAATCCGGGAAGACAAAGGATACATGAATACATGGATCAAGATTACCAGGAACATGGATGGCATAGATGGCGTTGAAGACATTGAGACTGAGGCTGGAAACTTCGACAAAAATTCTCGTGACATGGAGGATCCTATACCTTGTCCGAGGCAAGACTAGATTTCTTGCTATGTTCAGTGACTTTTGGCATTAGACCGAGAAGTATTTTGCCAAGAACACAATCCTTGGCACCGCTTGCAGGACCAATGGCGAAAACCAACATTACCTTCCAGCACAAGAGGTTTCTTCAGGGATATGGTTCTCCAACATACGATTTTGGCGAACTCTGCTATTGACCAATCAGCAGAGAAATACGAATCGGCAAGGGAGTACGGAAACAAGAATGGAAAAAACAAGGCATATGGGGAAGGTTCAAGCTGCTGAGCATGAAGACTTTGTCAAAGAGTTCCGAAAAAGAGGTTGGAAGAACGGCAAGGGAGATCCGAAGGCAGATGCCCCAAAGAGAGACGCCCAGACCAAACCATACATGGTATCAATCGCCCATCTTTATGTTGATCTTGAGAAACATTTGATCAAATCGATATCGAAGATACAAAATGGCTAAGAAGAGCGGCTAGAGATCGAGGAAGCATGGTGGGTCTTGGTCTTTTGTGGGACTGTCTGCTTCATGTCAATCTGGATGACCTTAGGGCATCGACGAATTCCCTCGGCCTTGTACGACATTGATACTCCGGTGTGGATATCTTGATACTCACTGCGTGTTTTTCTTTTCGCTCCGCTAGACCGCAGAATGGCAAACCACTTTAGGTTGCCGTCCATCATTGGCCCAATTCTCGCAAGTCGCATGCGAAGCAAGTTCGCCCTAGGATTGGAAATCGACGTTGACCAAGATTCAACGTATCAATCCAATCTCGCTTTCATCCTATTCTTGCGGTAAAAGCCTCTTTATTCACCGCCAATGTTGAGGTCATAATTGAAAATGATATCATGGACAGGTGGCTATCTGAAGCAGTAGACGGCCGGATGGAGTATTACCAGGTAGTATTTCGGCCGAATCTACGACCCACGTCATGACACGCGAAACGCTACCAGCTAAGGAGCACCCTGTCCTTTCTCTCATAGATGTGGATTACTAGTGCGAACTCACTATGGACAATGCCGGTAGGCCGAAATCAGAATGACTTTATATTAAGATGAGTACTGTTGGCAGAATTCGTCTAAGATATCTAAAATCTTATGTTCAATCAAAAGTCGGTAGCATGAAATCGCTAACTTCTCATCTTGTCATTTTCTGTACCTTGGCCTGCTCTTTGGCTGCGCAAAGCAATAACACTAATCAAGCTAACCCTCCAATGTAAGCCAACCAATGCTAAAATCTACCTTAATGTTATTCCATTGCTAATCAGGGGTTCTGTCAGAATTGCAGCGCTTAAGTTGGATTATCCAATTGTCTCAAACTCTACGAAACGTGATCGAGTGCTGAAAAGGCAGCAAGGGAGGCCCATGACAGGTTGCCCCCCTCCAAGGCAAGGCACCGCTACTAGCGACGCTAGCACTTTCTTCAACAAATCCTGGTGCCTTGACATAAGGAGGTTTGAAATGGAATGCATGGATCCAGGCCTACCTGGCTTCAAAACAACCACTTTCGGCGCCTGCGAGCAGACTGAAGTATGCATCACACAAGGGAGCAATCAAGATGACGATCTGGTAGCCGTATGTGTTCCCCAGCAAAACGAACTACGAATTCTGGAAGCTACACGAAACACTGAGCTTCGGCGAGTCACAGCGGATTTCGATGGTGCAGGCCCCAGTAGTCACGCCAATGTTGCCATTGCTTTAACGGGACAAAACGACGACATCCTCTTCCAGGCTTCGACGATAGACATGGCGCCAAGAGACTCAAGTAACAACCCATTGGCCCCATCGAGCTCATGTACGCAATGCAGCGAACTGAGTTTCCTAAGATCACCACCGAACACAGCCAATTTCGACATAAATATAACGATGCCACACGCAAACGACGTGACAAATCTGCATGATATCTTGTGGTTCACATGAATACTGCAAGGGCGAATAGACTTCAAGGTGAAATACTGGCATTTTGGGAGATTCCCTTCCGGATGAAGCTAAATGAAACCGGAAAGATTTGCAATTGAATTTGTGATTTGTCATGGCAATATTAGCACTTGGGATCCGCAGTTTCACCCCGTCTCATCCCGTCCTATTTCGTATTTTTAATAAGCACAGGACCATCGAATCTTAGGATTTAGCTGTTCAAAGGAAACACTGCAGACTCATGAACAATACTATAGTCGCAAAGAGACGGCTCTGTGGGCTTTCAATGTTAGTGTAGGAGTGAGCTGTTTGGAGGCAAAACAATAACAACTTGACTGCTGTATTTCCGTCATGTTATGCAACTAACCCAATCGATCAATTATTATTTACTATCTTGCACTGGTTTTCTCATACGATCGGGAAATCGGCAAATTTCAATAGGATGCTTAGCGCCAACGGCGAGCCAAGTTTACCCAGCAACGGGGCAAGCCTAGAAAGTAACAATGTTAATTAGTAAGGTGGTAATAGTAATTACTTAGTAATACCGAATTTCCGAGAGCTGTTATAGCAGCTGGTGAGCTACAGTCGCACAGATGCTCAGCCACACACACGGCCATCACAGTTACTCTATCTAAGATATTGAACAGCAGGTTGTTCCGTGCAGTTGTTTCAATATCTGCGCCATTCCGTTGGCCAAGAACAAATCGAAGCGGCCTAATAAACTGCTTATAATCCTACTTGATGTTGAATCATTTCTTATCTGACTCTCAGCGCCATTTGACAGACCGATCGGCGTTTTTGAGTCGTACGCAATGACTTGGAGAGGTCATTCATCAATCTTCGATCCTACCTCTGCTTGACCTTCTCTAAGAGCAAAGCAACGTAATGTCTCTTGACATTATAAGACAGGTCGTGCCTGCTGATTGCTTACTCGCTATTGAATGGGTCTGCCAGTTTTTACCTGATCAAACATGGGCTTTGCAGAGCAATGTGGAGATTTCCCGGCTTGGTTCAGAGCATAGAATGATTAAAAAGCGATTCACCGAATACTGGACGTGACATGTGTCATTGGTCAGCTGGGAACTTACAGAGAATTGGACTCGGTTTGTTGATATTGACGTGTGTCCAGTGACGGCAATTCAATGAAATTCGTCCGTACGCTAATCCGTCACGAACTTTTCCAATTCAGTTTTCACACTTACCCAGAGCAAACATGCTTTTTCTATTGTTTGTCTGGTAGCTCTAGAAGCTGTAGATAGCTACTCAGTGTGAGTCTGCTGCGAATCCTCACACAGCCAAGGTATGACGCTACACTAGGTACTGGACCGCAGTGTTGAAGCTCAAGAAAACCTTGGACGCGTGAGAGTTTGCAGCAAATCCACATTGAGTAGCCACCTACTGCTTTTGAACCTGAAGTGCATGCCCGCAATCCGCAATCGACCCACCTTCCCTCGGTAATTCTCCCTGTATTAATGGATTGGCGCAACATACGTAAGGACCCGAACTGGTTTTCTTAATCCTGCAGCATGGCCCAGACTTCAACTTCATAGAGCAATGTCTTCGTTGCAAGACTCGCCACACCCAAAACGGTGTCTGGAGGTCGGTGGCCGTCGGCTTCTTCATCCAAGAACTTGATCCACAGAGGAGCCCAGCCGCGATCCACCACATTCTTGCTATCCCAAGCTGGATCTCCTGTATTCTGAACGACGTAATGCCGAACATGGATAATGTCCCGTGGTGAAGCGCCTGCCGCTTCCAAACAGCGAGCAACGTTCTCGTGGGCTCCGCGGACCTGCTCGCCAAATTCGATAGGTTGGGTGCTGGAAGCAGCATTCAGGTTGACCTGGCCAGCAAGAGTGATAAGCTTGCTGCCTGGGAGAATGGGCGTTATCGCAACTTGGTCGTAGGAAGGCGACGCAGATGGGACATTCGAGGGACTAAAAGTGCGAGGTTTGTGTAGGGCAGCCGTGTCAGTCGCCATGATTATCGAAATCTGAAAGCAAGTTTGCCGCTGGGTGGAAATAGAGAAAGTTTAGCTGACAGTCCTATGAGTAGGCCAGAGATTTTTGCACTTAATGTGTGGGCTGCATTCAAACTCTACAGAAACAATACCTGTGATTACTCAATGGACCTCTTTCCGCAGCCATCGAAGAGCACGCTTCGGGCAGGGTTCGGATGAATTGATGAATATGCTTATGAATATACCCCATGGACTTTACTAAATTCGGGTAGGCTTCAGCTAAATATGGTAAAGTCCGTGAGGTATTCAAAGGTATCCATTAATTTATCTGACTCTTGACCTCAGCTGGCATGTAGTGAGTGTAAGGATTGTTGTCGTAAGGAGAAGTGGAGGAGCGAGGTGGTAATTAAGCTGCCTTGGTACCTAATACAGATTATCACGTAGGTGGTTCATGCCCCAATAGCTACTATGTACCCAAGCTCCTCGTAGAAGTGATAAATGTCCGAAATTGACATGGACCACCAACACGTAAACACTGCCTTCTGCCTCCACCACCTGCTTTTGTCTGATGCAAATTTGGTTTCTTGGTAGATATAACGTCTCAAGGTATAAGAGTAAATAGCCGAAAGCTAAAATATTGAATTTTATCAAGATAAAAGCAGGTGGTGGAGGCATACGGTGCTGTTCATCTGTTGTAGTGGTCCTTGTCAATTTGGACACTAATTTCTTCCACGAGGAGCCAAGGAGGTAGGGATACACCTCAGTCAATACCTACCTTAAACTTAGATACCTACCTACTTTGTGACTCCTTGCCTTTTCCATAGCAAGCTGGAATGCAGACAACTATAATTCTAATGCACTCCCGTCAATTTCTTTTTTATCAAAGAAGACGCAGGAAGATGGCGGCGGAGATGATGAATGACGAATTTTTTGGTGACAGTGTTCTCCGACACCAAGCATTCTGGACTTATCATGAGCGATCCGAGGGTGGCAGCATGGCTGAAAGGACAATCAACATTGAGATGCGTTCTACTTCTCTCAGGAACCTGAAACTCCGTTGTTGGAACGGTACCATGAAAGCCATACTGAATCGAAATACCATGCGTTCGTACCCAAGTCACCAAGACTTTCATTAAAAATTTAATGATTGGGCATCGAGGCTTGGCTACTCCCAACCTGGACAAAGACCACCTGCACTGCGGAGAAAGCAGCCGTGAGAGCAAAAATTTCGGCTCGCTTCGCGGAAGTGAAGAATGCAAGGCAAAGAGACAGAAGGACAGTAAAGATAGCGATAACTCCGAGCCTTAGCTTCGTGGAGGAAATAAAGTAAAGCACAACAATTGACGTAACGGGGATGAGAGACGCCAGTCCTGTTGTAATAAGATATGTTACCCGCGAAAGAGTGCTCTCTTCAAAGCCAACAAGACCATGAACCGGAGATGGCTTTAAGAACCTGCCAGCACCGCACTGAAAAAGCTTCGACGTGCCCTGATTGTTAAGCAGCTTGGTGAACATGTCCGTAGCCTTGCGAGGCAGCAAGGTCACAATATCAGGTTCGTGGCCCGTCGGCTCGTGCACGGTGCCCCAAGTCTCGCAATCGATGCCTGCGAGCGCGAAGGGGCCCATATCTTTAGATGCCATGTAGTGCTGAATGTTTTCAAGGTCGTATTTGATTGGGGGGGCCAGTTGGAGCATTTGCGATTGTTGAATAAGTGCAGCGTCTTCATGACAACGTCATTTATTCATTCATCCCTCTATTCGAATTATTCAGGACTTTGCCTTACTGTATTTTTCCAATTTCGCTCGGATCGCTAACACCAATTTGAGCTGTTCACTTGCATATTCTTCCGAATCGTTTAGTAGACGGAAATCTCTGGTGAAGTATTGTTCATACTCCGAGCCTTGACAATCTCGCCGCTGTATCTCTTTTAACTTTTCTTCCAGCGACTTCAGTTCAGCCTGCATGTACAATAAATTCAGATTATTGAGGAACCCAAATCTTCGGAACACGGCCTCCTCGGGTAAGAGTCCCATCCACATCGCCAATCTGGGATATCCTGCTGGCACACTGCTCAGGTGTGGTGATGATATTTCCAAGGCGGGGGGGTCGGCCAATCTGCCTGATTGTCGTGGTGACGCTGCACCAAGAGCTTCCGGGTCGGTCACTCCAGTAGACGAATTTTGCTCAAATGCGCGCAGAGTATCCAAAGGGTGCGAACCTTCACTTATAGGCATATTCAAGGATTGGCTCATGACCCAGACTTGGAGATTGACAAGGCTAACAGGTCGACGCCGAAAATGAAACAACTTAACATGGCAGGGCGACTGCTTAGGAGCCTTGTGAAATATACTTATACGGACAACAGCCACTTCAGCGACTGCCTCTTCAGCGGTAATTCCACAGGAATCCATCCGAGCACGCCCAAGGCAGAGTAAAGAGCAGCCTTAGAGGATATGCAGCATGCCGTGGCCATTTTCAGTTGCCTTCTTTACGTACCAGCGCCGGTGTTGCTTTGTATGCAGAGACGTGTCAGCAAGAACGCACAACCATTCCCTTCAAACAACTTGAGACTGTCGTTGCGTGACGAAGGCAATTCGAGGAGGGCAAAAAGACCTGGAGACGTGATGGAAGTTTCGAGCAATGAAATGCCTTGGGAATGTCCGGTAAAGTCCGAGTCCCTAGCTTTCCAAGTTTACTACGACCAGGGTAACTATAGCCTGCTTTCACCCTAGCGTCTCGGGGAGCCGCGAAGGGAATCCCTGATTGGCACCTGACCGTGTTACTGCCCCGCTTTTTGCGGACAAATCACGCTCTGTCTTCCAATCGCGTAGCCGATTCTATGTCCCAGCTGATCGCCTTATGACGCAGTGCCGATCATAGCCGGGTTTGTCACGTTCCGATAGGGCGAAGTATATTAAAGCCTTGGTATTTCATTCCATGATATGCTATTCGTATCCATATAGAATAATAGCTGCTTTCTCTTCTTCTCTAAAACTGCTACAGCTTTTTTTGCGAAGGGAAGACGGGAATTTCTCTCCCTACAGAGGTCAAGCGGGTATGCAATGTTTTAGGAAAGGCTTCAAGTCCTTACGAAAGCGAAGGAAAATACCAAGACGCAATATTGCTAAGGTATGCTGAGTGCGCATATTCTATGCCTTCCTTTAAAATCTCATAATCGAAGTGCTTACAAAGCAATGATACAGTCATCCGATTATGACATGACTGCACGCATTGTCATACACTCTGAGGACAGTACAGGCAGACCATTTCTTAGAGTAGCAAAGTTATGGAGCCTTCAGGACAATTGGGATACGGACTTTGTCGCGATCCACATCGTTAGGGACGTGATGAACCTAGAAGTGCAGCCTTCCGAGGAATCACCCAACTCCATCCAGATCGCGGATGAAATCACACATTTTGATGGGTACGTGGACCTGAAATGGGAATTCGAAGAGGCATCGCGTCCGCACTACACACGGTTTTGGGTTGTGCCTTTGGAAGATGCGCCCTTCGATGTCGTTCTTGGAAGGAAGGCCGCTATCGAGTATGGTCTGATAAAGGCACGACAGCCATTTAATTACAGCAGCTACTGTTCTCAGCCAAGTACGTGAGACAATATGAAAAGCCTCGAACGGTTCTATTCACTGGCGTACCAAACGAAACTCATCCAACGGTTCTCATGACTGGATCGGAACCTGATTTGGAACTGCATAGCTTGTAAGCAAGCGAGAATGTCTCCTGCCATCTCGAAGTATCAAGCGGACCACCTCGAAATGTCTGATCACCGCTCTGAGAAGGTGAGAGGTTCGCTGTCATTTCGGAGCGTTTCGAGTATTGACAAGTACTACTAGCACTGCGCCTATATATTAATTCGGAGATTCAACTTATACGAATTGGAGCTTTTCAGAGGGAGTCGCAACGCGCAATCTTGTGTAACCGTAATAAAACTTTGAAAGAAACAATTGCGGGAACTCAGTACTGTCACTGGGCGTTTGATGGTTCTCACTGGAATGAACGTATTGGGGAGCAACAAGCGTTGTGAGCAGAATGAGCAAATTTATTCTGTGGTGTATCTATCTAAGTGAAGAAGTGGAGGAAGAGCAGCTGAGGTAGTGAATGCTGACTAATACTGCTTCTTCCGTAACAATTGCCCTTTTTGAAAGCAAGCTGTCCTCAGCTTGAAGCTGAATTGATATCCCTTGTGCCCTTATTGATATCCCCTGTGTCTGTGAGGTCCAGCCTTGTTGATATCCCATAGCCGCCTGTAAAGGAGAGAAGATGCGTCCAACATCAAGGTGCGTAGAGGAGAGGGTCGTAGGCATTCATCTGACGCCTTTCAAGAAGAGGATGAGGTTGAAGAGGTTGAGGGGGAGATTAAGGAAGTTGAGCAAGAGGTTGAATAGGCAGCCGTCCGACGCCTATCAAGTGAAGAGGAAAGAGAGTGAGGAGGAGGTAAAACTTTCCAGCCTTGGAGGTCGAGGAGGTCAAGGTAGTTGAGAGGTTATTAGTGCTTGTTCAGCCCCTGGTGAGGAGAAGAAAAAGAGGAGATCAATGGAGCTTGTTCAGTCCCATAAGGTTTGAGGAGGTGAGGAGGAGGTTGAGGGGGAGATTGAGGAAATGTTGTATGTCGTAGCACCGGTTGTTGTTGACGAGGCTTCTGTAGCCTCCGGTTCAGTAGCTCCAAAGCCTCTGCGGCCTTAAACTTCCGTTGTGGTGAAGCTTTTTCAGCCTCTGTAACCTGTTGGGATTAAATAGGCGCCATCGGACGCCCAATTAATCAGGTATGGTACTTTTTCAGCACCAGACCTGATAACCCGAAGGAAACACAGCTTCTGCCGCTGGCGCCGCAGCTACCAAATACTAGGGAGCAACAAGCGTTGTGAGCAAAATGAGCAAATGTATTCTGTAGTTGTTCTATCTAAGAGGAGAAGTGGATGTGAGGTAGTGAATGCTGACTAATGCTGCTCCTTCCGTAACAGCCTTCCGGAAGCAACATCATTATCTTATACAAGTAGCCCCCAGTAATCTCTATTCTCCATCAATCCGTCGACATTGATTCATGGAAGTCCAGAATAGTTTCTTAGGTAAACAGTCAATGACCTTGTTAGGAAGCAGAAAACGGGGTTGACGACAGGTGCGAATTGCAAATTGATTGATTGATCTTAGAGAGAAGAGGAAGTATGAAGGGTAAGTTGCTGAAGTAATGGCTGCAAAATGCTTGCGGATAGTGCCTGGTCCCCTTACAATCCTCACTGGTGATTTTGCGACAAACGGCATGAAGCTAATAACGATCTAGCAATCCAGTGTACCCCAGTCATTTTGGGCAGTTGTCCAAATAAGACTTAAAATTCTACCGTGAGATTGGCGAAATATCGGCTAAGCACTCAGTGCTTTCCCACACCGTTTGTCCGTGTTGACAGATCGTGTGTCGTCTCAGTGTTCTTCCCGAGTCTCTTGGCCTAGTTCGTGTCATTAGAATACACAGGGAACTCTGGATCAAACACTTACTACCTTGGTTTGATGGTGCCGTCCTCGCCTGGCTGGTACTGCTCCCGCTCTGTTGTTGGGCACCACCGCTCCTCTGGCTCCTCTCCATCATGCGTTGTTTATTCATCTCATTAGAGTGTGTCTTATCCCTTTCATGCCTCTCGCGAGTCTTTTGACCTATTGCGTATGATTAGGGGGAGGTGTGTTTGAACTTTAGGGATCCACATACTGGTGTCAGCCCGGGGTTTTTCTGAACGTATTGCGAAAATCGAAAACCGCTTGTGGTTGAGGCCCAGACGCTGAATTTCTGGGAGGCCAACGATCATATCCGCCTGCAGATTCTCCACAACGCTGAATTTGCTTTCCATATATCTCTTCGGTAAGAAAATCATCTGGTCTTTCCGCTGCTCTGGCTGCACGGAGCTCCAACGCATATGGCAGTCTTTAGGACTGTATCCTTTACGACTAGTTCCATCTGGAAGTTCGAAATCCTCCCAGTTTGGCGCAGGACAATTCTTGGAGTCAACGAGGCCAGCAGCGGTAGCAGTAGCTTTACTGACTAGCACTCCTGGATATTCACAACGACTATCGAAATTTGCTTTGGCAAGTGTCACTTCCCCTTTGTTAGGTTTCTTCTCAATTTCAACGGCATACACGCAATCCTCCTTTTTTTGGTCGGATTGGTCCCTTGGGTAAGAGCGAGCGATCTTCCGTAGATAGCCACCTATCGTTCGAATAACGTCCGAGGTCACTCTCCAGAAATACTTGCGTTTCTTTGACCTTTTCTCGGTTTTTTCATTTGATAATGACTCAATGGAGGTTTGCCACGAATCCTTCACTCCTGGTGCTGAAGATATAGCCTTTGAAGATGCCGACTCTGGCAGTGATGGATCCTTGGAAGCGAGTGGGGGCATCACGGAAGCGGTGCTAGACGACATGCCAGTGGCAATGAGCGGTACGGGACGTGGAGAGGTCGGTGAGAAACTATTCGCCAAGTGCATCTCGTTTCTCGACTGTCCCTGCACGTCGAGTTGCTGCAGCGGGGTTTCTTTTCGCTTGCCTTCATCCATATGCCCAGCCACGACGATCCTCTTCGGCAACCCCCAATAGTTTGATAAGAATAAGTAGAGAGTGGAATGAGAGCGCAGACGTAGTTTTGTGCAGATGCAGGCCCAGTGCTGTATGTACCGAAACGCGACCGTACTTTACCATGCAAAGTCAGAAGCCAAGCATCGCGAAAGGAATCATTGATTCGTGTGTCGGTTTAAGGTTCAAATATTCAATGAATTGAAAGTCAACAAGTATAGATAAATACCTACTTGTGGTTCAGGTCGAATGTTTTCAGGATGCGAACAACAAGTAATGAATACCGAGCTAAAGGCACATCCTTCCTGAGAGAGGGTTCACTGTAGGAACCCGCTGTCATGCATGAGGGAGCTCTAGGGTGAACCCCAAATGCTGCCGACCTCCGAACCCCACCAAATTTACTAGCAAACAGAAGCTCCTATTCAGCTGCTGCTTTCACAACACATTGTAGTGCTTGCCTAAACAAATCTTGAGCAGAAATTGAAGCTATTAAATTTGCTGTGTAGCTTCTCATCTCTAATATCCTGTGGAGTTACCCTGATGGTCTAGACAGGCGTGCATACGATCCTGTATAGTCAACACCTGCTTATTGATCTCATCCTGTGAGATTTGACTCCCATTCATAACGAATAGCCTTAATAAGTGAGTCCTGATTTAAACAGCCGCGGTGGTTCACTCATACGCGCTGCTTAAGAGTTCGTCAGATAGTCTTTATGATACTGAAATCAGGGCTGTAGGCACAATTCTGGTAGGAATTAATACCATACTTATTCTTAGCAGTAACCACAGGGGTTTTTTTTAAGTGATTCCCATGAGTATTATCACCGTCCTCTTCCAGAATCAGCTGACTATATAAGTGCTGAGGTAGGGTGTTTTTATAGAAGCGCAGTGTAGGTAAATAAATCTGCTTTAAGATCTCCACATAACGCTTTTATATGCGATTTCTAGCGCCTTCTTGATCCTATTAGAGATATAGCTCTGTCTCAAAATTCCAGCCAACAGCAGCCTAATGATGTAGTGTAGTGCTATTTCTCTGAGATTTAAACTGTATACAGTCCGGCTCACAGTGTTCTCATACTTGTGACCTGGCGGTGATTCTCTTGTCCAAAAGCAAAATAAGTCTTATTAGAGAAGTGAACAAGCCTCCACTGTTCATCTGTTTAATAGAGGTGATCACGTGCCTAATTAACCCTATTCTGCTTAGAAATAGGCTTAATATATCATTCCCAACAGGCTTTACAGCGTTTATAGTCTTGTTCTTAATAGTGTCTCTGAAGCGTCCGCCAAAAGTAGGTTAAATTCAGATGAAGACAGACATTTGGTAGTGTAAGAGCGCGACGGTTAAAACTAGAGGTAATCCAGACGAGAATAGCGGTGATAAGCGCGTAGGTGAAGGTCTTAGGTCTGTCCGGATGTGTAACCTGAGTTGTATGCCTAGGTGTAGGATCTTTGAGGTGTTGATAGGCAGTAATAAGTGGATAATTTAATCGCCTACAGATTTCACACCTAAAGCGGCGATCTGAGGGCGAATAGGTGGTTTTAGTGCGAAATGCTTACTTAAGAGCAGCGTGACGAGATGTTTGGACGATTTTACCTGGCTGACGAGGTAACAGCTCAGGATCAGACGTTAGCATACGCTTTGGTTTGATATAATCAGTGAGGTTAGACGTCAACACCATGATTGAATAAGACGAAAGCAGTAAGGAGCAGTAAGGAGCATAAAAAAAATGTGGTGGGAAATTAGGGTCCCAAACAAACCATGTTTTGCTAGTAAATTACCTAGGGTTGGTGGGGAAACAGGGTTTGTGTGTTTCCACGAATTTTGCTAATATGCCCTGCTCTGTACCTAAAACAGGTAAGGTGATTGCCTCAGCCCATTTAGCACCCTGGTGGCAGACGCCTTTATTGCTGCCAACTACTTTTAATTTGTTCTTTCTATTATTTCTCGCTTTTTTATCGCTAGTTCTATTATGATTCTTCTAAGTACTACTTGTTATTAGTATCTATCTTAATGTAGCTGGGATAACGACATTTCTAGTGTCATCCTCTGATCGACACGAGAGCTGCACATTAGATAATATCAAAGAATAAATCAGGGACACCCTTAAGTAATTTATAGTTAATAATTCATGCACTGATTTATCTACACGTATATTAGTAGGTAGAATTCAGTCGAGGGGCCCCAATTTCGTGTGCTACTTTTGTCGTTCGGGTGAACGTTGTTTCACGTTTCTTGGTACGATGCCTGCTGTTGCTTGCAGGTACGATTGCACCGTACTTGGGGCTAATGTGCGCCACCAAGCCCACACAGGAAAATCACTTCGTTTGACAGGTATTGGCGTGTTTTTCACGGATCCCGGACGCGATTATGGGATTCAGGTAGATCCTCATGTCCAGGCTTGTTTGCTTGCACCAGTGTTCGCTTTCTGTCAAACGAGCCCCCAAAGGGCAGCTGCGCTGGATGTCCGTTTCCGCCAGTTGCTGCTCATCTTTGTGGTTGAGGCCGCCTCTCTTTGCAAACTTGTCTAACGTGTAGGTATCTTATGTGATTGCTGATTATCTGAAACGAGGAATCCATCATGTCGTTGAGAGTATCTAGTCATAGCCTTGTTGCTGAATACGTGTCGAGTCTAAGATCACATCAAAGATCTGCCCCGAAACCGAGGCGCCCAAAGACCGTCAGACGCCGGTAATTGCAAGATGAGCACAGGTGCCTACTTGGCCACAGCTGCACTAAGGACTTGCGTTCTGAAAAACCCTCCTTTCGTTCTTTCGATTACCTGCTGATAAACAGACTGAGGCGGATGATTCATGACCACAGTACCCTCCTTGTAGTCAATCTTAGCATCTACGCGGGTATCTCTAATGAGATTGACAATCCACTTCTCCCCTTCGTCCTGGGTGAGCCCAAGGCGTGTCGATAGGTCCCTGAAAATTCTGCAGTTAGTAATGATCGAAAGAAATATAAGTTTTACTCACTTGATATCGATCCGTTGGTGGATCTTGCAGTATGACTCGGATATCAAATGCCTCGCAGAGTCCACGAACGCATCAGCTGACCCAGCAAGAAAGAAGTCGTTCCTGAGGATAGTCTCGGCGTCCACAAGCTTCTTCTGGGCTTCCTCAAAGTCGAAGTCCACGTATAGTGCTTTCACGAAGTCGGTCAAGGGATCGGTGTATTCGTAGCCCTCTTGCCGCACAATTCTGACCAAGTCCTTGACCTGCTTCTGATATGCGCCGGTGTTCTTGCTCCGATTTCGGTTGGTGATGACGGCTGCTGTAAGGTACCGCAAGATCCAAGGGCAGTTTGTTTGAATGGTGTTGATGTAGGTTGGAGAGAAGAACATCTCAGTAAGGTTATCCCGAGCACTCTCGTAGTTGAAGAAAGGGAATAAGCACCAGTGCACAAGCCAGGTACGATGCTGCAATTGTGCCAGGGGATTGTTGAAGAGTCGAGTATCAATCGAATCACGGACTTTTTGGACTTCTTCCATGGCGCCTTCCCATTCCGCTGATACTATCAGCGCGCTGAGCCGTCCCCATGTGGCTGCGTTGACTTTGTCGCTGTCGGTGGACTGTGAGAATATTAGAGACAGAAGATGGGAAGAGTTTCGTGTTTTTCAAACATCCTACCAGCACTCGGAATTGGTATAATGAATCCGCCGCCCCGCCATAATCTCCGCAACTATATTGAAACTGTCCCATCTCGTACAATGCACTGACCATCTCGATCGTGACACCATGCTGTTCTTTCAAGTAGTTGAGATTAGCGACCTTGTCGCTACGTAAATTCGAGACTACCTCCTGATCCTCCAGTAGGCCCACGATCTTCTCCGTCTCGTCTTGGTACCGCTCCCGCTTCCGTAAGATTTCCTCCCTCTTGTCTACATACTCTTGCGGCTTGTCGTCGAGGTGATGAATTTGGGCATATAAGTTGCCAACGAAATCAGCCATGTTTGTGTGCCGAAGGAGCTCGAATTTCGCCTTCGTTATTTCCGCATCTTCTTCCTCTTCTCCATCGCCGCCTGCAAACTGTAATAGAGGAAAGACCAGATGTCGGTCAAGGTGGGGGATCAGCTTTGGTAAAAGGTCGTATTGCTTCGCAACGTCTGTGGGATGCGCGCTTGTGCCGTTCATGGCTTCGGATAGCTTTCCTTCGGCCATAGTGGATTTCTGTAACTTGTTTTGGCCTGATTTAGATTGTCATCTAGTCAGTGTCCGAGTGCACCCAGACCAGAAACTGTTGAATCGAAAATTGCGGCGGCGGTGGTGGATTCCCGCCGCCGAATTTCCTCGCCAAGTTCCGGAGTGCCAAAACTTCACAGCTTTCCTACTCAACCAGCGGGTATATTATCAGTCCCTGTTGCCTCGGAACGCGTCGACTTGAAAAAATCACGCTCCGATCACCTAACGACAACTTGAGGCAATTCATTGCTGTCAACTGTCTACATCATGCCTTTCTTTCTACTCCATCTTCCCTTTCTCCGGCCTCTTGGTCCCCCCAAAGCATCCACCTTCCTGAAATTCACAGTCCCTCGAAGATATGCCGGAAGTGAAGCAATCAACCGACGAACTCCAGCTGGCCGAATCAGTAGGTCCTTTTCGGATGACGATGCCTCCAATCCCCCTTCTAATCCGGCGCAGACATAGGTAAAACGACCATCCCGAATCCTATACAACCCGGCAAAAGGCATCCAAAGCCCTCCCTTCCACGACCAAAAAAGGCCAATGCCATTGGCTCGCGCAAAATTGGCGCAACGGCTTCGAATCGCCGTCGTGTAACTCCGCCTCCAGGAGCAACGGCCGAACTGACGTCCTTGACTTCTCCGTCTGCTTCTCTTGCCCAGCCAGAAGAGGAAATACCAGAAATCTTGCCGTATCATGTCGCTCGTACGACCACAAACCATCTTCCGGTCTACTTGCAAGCTAAAAGAGGTGGTAATCTGCATCAGACTCTCATACGTAAAATAAGCGGAAAGGTACACGACTTGAAGCAAGAGTTGGCAGATCGGCTTCATTTAGAGGGCAAGGATGCTATAGTAAATCCTGTTACGGGACATATTGTGCTAAAGGTAGGTCACCAGCAACGACTATATTGAGCTGCGTCTTAATTTTCTGAATTTACAGGGATGGTGGAAGCCGCAGGTGCAGCAATTCCTCGAAGCACGCAGGTTCTAAGCATCGCTTTGGCTGTCCGCAAGAAAAGGGTCGATATGTAAAATATTTACAAATGACCTCAATCATCAGTTGCACTTCGAAAGGCTTTGCTTAGAGTTTGGCTTTTACCCGCGTCTCGGTCGCCTGGTGCAGATCCCGTCCTTTGACCTTGAAGTACTCTCCAATCTTATCTCTTGCAACCTCGACAACACTCGCATCCTCCACAGTTGCTGGAACTTGAACCTCCTTTTCAACTTCCCCATGCACGGCATTCTCGAGCATCTCTCGTAAGACACGCCGTAGTGTTTTGCCGCTTCTGGTTTTTGGGATCATACCTTTACCTTGTATCATGCCTCCAAGCGCTGCAATAGCTCCGATTTGTTCGCGCACGGATTTTTGGATTGCTTTAGTGAGCTCATCAGAGGGGATGGGTGAGTCAGGATGCGGTTCCGTGGAGAGCGTCACAAATGCGAACGGGAGATGACCTTTTAGCGAGTCTGGTATTCCAACGACACAGGCTTCGGCGACCGACGGATGGGATGATATAGCCTGCTCGATGGAACCTGCAAGGCAAATCAGCAAGGCCATTCGGTTGCTGTGAAGGGTTGAAAGGACTTACCAGTGCTAAAACGGTGCGCTGCAACGTTGATTATGTCGTCACTTCTACTCATAATATGGACGTATCCATCCTCATCCATCATCCCAGCATCACCTGTGTCTACCCATTTCCCGTCAAATCGCTTCAGATAGCTCTTGTAAAATCTTTCTTCATCACGCCACAGCGTTGTCAAGGCCGTTGGCGCCAGGGGCAGTGCTATCACGATATTACCCATTTCTCCTTTCTTCACCTCGTTGCCCTCATCATCTACGATTCGTACATCAAATCCTGGCATCGGTTTACCAGCACTGCCCGGTTTGATTGACAGCGGCTCAATCGCTTTTTGACTGTTAAGGTCTTTTCCTGCTGCAGCTCGTAATGCAATTCCTGAGATTGGGGAACCGCTTTCGCTGCTCCACCAATTGTCGACGACCGCCGCGCCAGGCGCGCAGTGTTTCTTCAGAAGCTCAGCATACATACTGACAATGCTGGGCTCGCTTCTCTCGCCGGCGAGGAACAGCGCTCTCAAATGCTTCAAGGCGCCTCTTCGTCCAGCTTTTTCAAAGAACTCGTTACGTGGATCGTCGCGCCTTATTGCACGCAAAGCGGTTGGCGCAGTGAAGAGCGCATTGACACGATTTTCTTCCAGTACCCTCCAAAATGTTCCAGCGTCTGGTGTGCCGACTGGCTTCCCCTCGAAGAGGACTGTGGTACAGCCGGACAGCAATGGCGCGTAAACAATATACGAGTGACCAACAACCCAGCCAATGTCCGACGCGCAAAACATGGTGTCCCCCGGAGAAAGACCAAAGAGATATCGTAAAGAAAAATGTAGCCCTACCGCATGGCCACCTGCTGCTCGCAACACACCTTTAGGGGTACCCGTCGTACCACTGGTGTATATGATATAGAGTCCGTCATCGCTTTTGACCGGCACGCAGTCCGCTTTCAGTCCTCTATTTCTCGCGCTCTTTACCAGGCGCTGCCAATTTCTCTCGCCGCTTTCTTTTTTAATAGGGTCCCATCGCAATTCTTCTCGCTGCCATACGACCACTTTGTTCGGTCTGAAACTGCTTTTCTCCAACGCTCCCTCCACGAGCGGCTTGTACGACATGGGTCCCTTGGTGCCCTCAATCCCACATGACGCCGTCATTATGGTGTGGGGCTTCGAGGCCTCGATCCTCTGCGCCAGCGAAGGTGCACTGAATCCTCCAAACACTACCGTGTGAATTGCGCCGAGCCTTGCAATCGCCAGTAATGCGAACAGCGCAGCCGGTATCATGGGCATGTACACTAAAACCACATCGCCCTTCTTCACCCCCTCCTCCCTGAGTACCCCAGCCAGTACCTCAACCTCAGCAAGCACCTGCGCATAGCTCCATTTCTCCTTCTTTCCTGTCACAGGGCTGTCCCACGCAATCGCCGCCTGATCTCCTCGTCCGGCTTCCACCCAGCGATCAAGGCAATTGTAAGTGGTGTTGATTTCGCCATCAGGGAACCAGCTCCAAGTGGGATGCGATGCACCTGAGCGAAGCTTGCGCGTGGAGGAGGAGAGGGCGCGACTAGGGTATTTGTGCCAATGGAGATTTTTGGCTTGGGCGAGCCAGAAGGAGTCGGGGGAGTTGAGGGATTCGGATTGGACTTCGTCTTGGATGTGGGGCATGCCGGGCAGGTGCAGAAGAGACAGGGAATGATGTCCAGGCGATTGGGTCGACTCAATTCAAATCAACTGTAACGTTTGTGATCCATACAAAAAGTATGTGGTCAACAGAATGGGGCATTGCAGGTATAATACAATACGAGAGCGGAAAAGTATTTAGTATCATCAGGACATGAAAGGCTGTGGCGACAAGGCACGAGAAGCGCCCGTCGCAAGGCCGGGCACCTGGAAACCAGCATCTAAGCCAATCTTGGAAGATGCGGAGACCGGCTAGCCGAGCGTCAGGCTGCATCTTCTAAGATCTTGGGTGGCGCCCGGGGCAACCAATGAGCGACCTGTGGCGAGCGAGGTACCTCTGTGTCTGGAGATGCTCATGAGCGCACCTCAGGATTAATAGCGGGGCACGCTCGGACTGTACACACATTGAGTGTCGGTAACCAGTTGATCATCCGAGAAAATTATTGGTGATTCATTGGTCTTCCAACGGGCGTTGGTCAAAGATCCTCATCGTGGTGGGTACAACTAAGTTTTATCTGATTCTACACAAGGCCTTGTGTATCAATCGACACATCTCACTTGCCATCTATAATGCCAGTACGAGCTGATAAAAGTACAGCAAGAGATGTAGTTATGTCGACCCATGCAATAGAAAAGGCAATGGTACTCCTATGATTTCTAATCATCGGAGAGTCCTGACTTGCAAGGCCCGAGAGGAGAAGATGCTCCATCCATACGCTTAAAAGAGCCCGAGCCAACAGTAACTCCGAGGAAATTGCACTGGATTTCGAATGATTGGCATTGATTAGCCAGTGGAAACTATCCGAGTGAACAACTAAGTGAGGTGAAACGACAGTGTAAACCCTCGAATTCATCAATGTTGGTGATCAAGACCTCTTTTGCACCTCTACGAGTTCAGCTGATCCTCCATGGTATCGTTGCTATTATAATGAATTGGCCGCCTCAGTCATACCTCTCTTCCAGATGTTCTCATTGGTAACCGCCCCTGTCGAGAGACTCCTTCTCCTACAGTTGTCCACATTAATGCCCAACTTCTCTGCTACCGTCAGAAACCCTTTCTCGCCCTGCCCCACCCACAAGTCCACATATCCCTCCTGTCTTGCCTCTTCCTTGTCAAAGGTTTCCTCCTGAGGCCGTTCCACATAGATAGTCTGCAATCCGTTCGATTTGGCCGCCTTCAAATCCCCCAAATGCGCAGCCACCATGGCGCATTCCCCAGGCTGCAGACCTAGCTTCTCCGCTGCCCCAAGGTACACCTTCGGCGATGGCTTGTAGCTGTCCCACATATTGGAGCTGAAGATGTGGGTCCATTCGATTTGGCCGTGGGCAGCGAGGTCGCGAAGCAGCTCGACGTTGCCGTTGCTCAGTGTGCACGTCCAGAAGAGGCGATTGAGCTCGCCGATGCCAGTCTTCGTGTCACCCCATGGATCGAGCCGGTGCCAGACGAGGCTGATGGTCTTAACATCATCTAGGCGCCACAGCCCGACGAGCTTCCAGTCATGGAGAAGAGTGAGAAGCGAGTCGTAGTGGTGCTGGTCGATGGTCTTATATTCAGAGGGAGGGATCTCCCCACTTGCTATACCGCGGGTGTATATCATGTAGGAGTTGCGCCATTCTTGGGCGAAGCGTCCCCAGTCTTCGTCGGTTAGATTGGAGGCGTGAAGGCGGAGTGTACTAGCTAGTGAAGCAGAAGCGTCGTTCAAGGCCTTGTGTTTCCATTCTATCAAGGTCTCCGTGACGCTCTTGCGCCAATTAACGCATGTTCCAAAGACATCAAAAAGAAGGGCACGTGGTGGAGCAGAAAGAGCCATGTTCGGCGTAGTCTCGGGAGGATTGTCCCGTCGCGGAAGTGGACAAGGCGATCGAGGATCAAAATCGGAAGCCATGGTGATTTTAGTAAAGACTGATTTGATGGATGGAGTCGAACGAAATTGGGCTTGACTTAATTGACTTGCATCCAGCGGGCTATCGTATCCCATGTGTATGAATGTCGATCTAGATGCACACAAGCGACAAATGTATGTAGGGTAGTATTTGGGTTTGAATGAAACGAATACGATAAAAACATCTGTGGCTTTGGAGAAGGTAGAGAAGGTGCGCCAACTCCATGGCTCCGCTGCGATTACTTCAGAGAAAAGGAAATTAGTGCCTTACCTTAATAGAACCAACACTTGACCTTGGTTGTTCATGCCAATTAATGATGAAGTTGATTGACAGAATAAGAACGCAATGACGTCGGCGCAAGCACAACAGAATATCTGTCTCCGCTACCGTCAGGCTTTTACGGTCCACCAAACCGATTCAATGGTTAATAACTTGTCTCAATACTCGAGTACGTACAGAAGAAAATAGTATTAATACAATGAGCATCGCCGATTACCCTGAGTCTATATTGAGACGTAGGCGGATATATTGAATTTTCTGACACTGCCGGTGATATCAAAATACACGACCGAATACAATCAACCGAGCATCACTCGACGTTACATCTGTCCAATGCCAATTGCCGAGTCTAAGGTATATGGAAGAAAGGTAAGATCGCATTTAATTTCGACCTGGTTAGGTGTCCCGATAGAGACACAATTCGACAGCCTTTATCCAGAGTAATCTTCAGTATTCTAAGCTGGGATAGTTTGGCATCCTGTATGGAAATTCAGATTGAATCATCTCCGTGCAGTTCCTTGCCCATTTGAATCCCAAAAACACACGATAAACCATATACAAGAACAGGTAAGATTCTCGTGCAGCAGCTAAACGCGGATGGGTAACTGGGAGATATACTTGGACGTTTAGCTTTATCTAGTCAACGATCCAGTCCAGAGCACCTTCGAAAGCCGGCCCGACCCTGCCACCATTCTGGACTGCTTTCATGAAGGCAGCAGGCACGGCCACATCTGTCTCCCTCTGCTTCACGGGGCAACTACCGGTTGAAAGCTACGAAAGCAGCATCCTCCCCGAGCCTGCTACGGCAACATTTTGAACCTAAGACGGACATGTCAAACCATTACAGCAAAGTACTGCCATCACACTGTAAATAGATCCTTTACAGAACAGACCATCACATTCGTTTGTTCCAGTTCACGATGCTTTCTTGACACATCCAAGGATGCATTTGTTGTACCCTACGTGCGCACTGTTCCTATCATTGCTGACGGCTTCTCAACAAAGCGTCTAGATTGAAGACCGAGGCAAATGATCCGGGAGCAAAGGCAGGTGTAGGTTAACCAAATCGAAGGGCGCAAGCGACTACGATTGGATGGACTTGATGTTTCCATGCCAGAAGCTACATCCGGCAACATTCCAAACGTCACTCGCGTCCAGATCAATGCCATCCAGCAGGAGCCAGATTGCGATGTTCCCCAGTCTCATCCATCGCGGATCCAAAAAAACACTGGAAAGCACGGGCTCGAGCTCATGGCTCTGGTCGAATCTTCCAAGGCGCACTGCATCATGAAACCCAGCTTGGCCTCTGTGTCGTGGCTTTCGGCCAGCCCAAGCTCGCCACACGGGACATCTGCCTGGGATGTCCCTCTACAGCCACCGCGTTTGGTATCACCGAAAAGAGCCTCGCTCAACTCGAAGAGACATCTCGTGCCCCTCGTCGAGGGCGGCTGAAAATGGCAGAGCAGCCGAGTTATTCCTTTCAAGATTGGTCACAGGCTGGATGTTTGCCGCGAGCAGTAGCAGCTTTCTGTTCGGCTGTCGGCTGTTCGTCAGGCGTAGAAGACTGTGTGCTCGATGGAGCAGGCGGTTGGCATAACGTGGGTAGCAGTACTGCAATTGCATGTGTTCTTGGAATATTGGAGGGTAGTCATCTTAAGAAGCTATCTCTTGTAATGATTCGAAGGACGTGAAGGTTGGATTGGCAGCTTCATCCCAAAATATAGGCATGACATCCAAGACATCCCCATACATTAGATAGAACTCGACAATTGCCCCTCTTGCAACGCTACAAGAACGTTTGAACGACAAGCCACCTGGTCAAGACGCCCATGTGAATGAAAGAATATCAAGCGCGGTTGATTCGAAGGTGACCTTTATATCAGCGCGTTTTGATCAGGCAGTACGAGACGAAAACAACAGCCATACAAGTAAATAATAGACGCGTGGGATGCGCATGAGTCACAACACCAACAACAATCACGGACCATTGAATCACAGACATGCCGAGCCACAAAGGTCACAAAAAGCACCTGCACATGCGTGAACAAATTTGATTGATTGATGATTGATATATTGAATTAACCGACAACTCATGCAGCCCCTAACTCCACTTGACTGTATGATACAGTAGACAAAGGCCTTCAGGCCAGAACCAAGTCCCACCCGACATCCCTATTGTCGTGCCGCGTACCCCGAAACCGGCCGACGCGAAGCAATGATCATAAACCCATGCAAAAGAGAAATCGCTTAACCACCGAAACCGTAGAGAGTGCCTGTGAGTCATAGATTAGTCGGCGGGACGATCGACGAGCCTAATGAATTATTGGGTATGACTTACGGCCTTGCCTCTTGAGGGCGTAGACCACGTCGAGAGATGTGACAGTCTTGCGCTTGGCGTGCTCAGTGTAGGTGACGGCATCGCGGATGACACCCTCGAGGAAGGTCTTGAGGACACCACGGGTCTCCTCGTAGATCATGGCGGAGATACGCTTGACACCGCCACGACGGGCAAGACGACGGATGGCGGGCTTGGTAATACCCTGGATGTTGTCGCGAAGAATCTTTCGGTGACGCTTAGCACCACCCTTGCCAAGGCCTTTGCCACCTTTGCCGCCTGTGGAGAGACGCGTTAGCTGGTGGAAAACAACGCGACAGTGGCCTGATGAGGCATCAAGGGCGTGAATACTTACGTCCAGTCATTGTGAGAGGTTGAGGATGAAGTGAGCTTGGGAAGTGAGATAGAGTTTGGATGAAGGCGTTGATTGGCTTGTTGACGGTGGAATGGATGGTGTTGCGAAGATGGAGATAGTGCAAGTGCTTTTGTAGAGGGGGAGCTGATCTATTTGAAGAGAGGAGAGGCGGCGCGCATCAGGCGGCGCGAGATCAGAGTCGGCCGCTAAGCTTGAAGAGGTACTTGGAGCTAAGCGAGTGATCCCGCGCGCCCATTGGCCTGATCCCGCTCGGGGCGCTGAAGAGGCGAGGGCTGGCCTGCGCAGCACCCAGCAAAGAGCGCGCGCGCAAACTGCTCTTACGAAGTGCCAGATTCCGGCTTGTCAAACCTTTGATTTTCCAGCCAAACCGCGCTAGCGAGCACGCCTGCCTGATCACAACGCTGCCCTCGCCCATTATAAAGGCGCTTCCCCCCGCTTCCGCTCCAAACCTTTCCTCCTACATCCACATCCACGCTTCTTCCGCCACGGTTTCCACCAGCCAATCCATCAACTCCATCCACCACAACTTCATTTATCATCAAATTCATCAATACAATCATCTGCAATGGCTCGTACCAAGCAGACAGCCCGTAAGTAATTAATTTGCATCATCGTCTCGTCGCTGTCGCCTCCAAACGCGTTATCTGGCGCGTTTGGCACGGTCGCGGTGTTGCTGCACCACATGCAATGACACCCCACCTTATCCATGCATACCAAATATTCTCAACACCAGTGCTAATACCTTACTCAGGTAAATCCACGGGTGGTAAAGCTCCACGTAAGCAACTTGCCTCCAAGGCCGCTCGCAAGTCTGCCCCATCCACTGGTGGTGTCAAGAAGCCTCACCGATACAAACCCGGTATGTATTCACTCACATGACTCAGCTCAACTTCAGTCTACTAATAGGTAATCGAAGGTACCGTCGCTCTTCGTGAAATTCGTCGTTACCAGAAATCGACCGAGCTTTTGATCCGCAAGCTCCCCTTCCAGCGTCTCGTTCGTGAGATTGCTCAGGACTTCAAATCCGACTTGCGCTTCCAGTCCTCTGCCATCGGTGCTCTTCAGGAGTCCGTCGAGGCCTACCTTGTCTCTCTCTTTGAGGACACCAACTTGTGTGCCATCCACGCCAAGCGCGTCACCATCCAGAGCAAGGACATCCAGCTCGCCCGCCGCCTCCGTGGTGAGCGCTCTTAAGCATGTCGCTCTTGACATCTTACCTCACACATCTTCGTTTCCCATCACACTTTGACAACATGGACCTCGATACCCCCAAGGGTTGGATGTGATGGGATGTCATTCTCGATGGAGTTCAGGGCTTGATTACTTGCTACGGGTTGATGGAATGGGATACTACTCGGGGCTGCTGCCTTTTTGCTCTACCGGCTCATCAATGCGGGAGGGGTGGACATTCATGCGTGTATCATAATCACTTGCAGTTGCATGAATTGACGACATTGACAATTTTAAACCTGTTGTGCCTTCGTGACTTCGTTCTAACATTGCCTGCCGCACTTGACGCGTATTCTAGAAGGACTTGGTGGATTAGGAAGTAAATAAACGACATTGGCCTGTAAGCTGACACGCGTCTGTTGAAGACTGTACTGTGAATAACTGAAGCGTCTATTGCATTGACAGTTTTGATAATACTGCCTGAACGGGTTCTATGTTGAGCGCCCTCTATCCATGCCGGGCTATCAACTCCAAATGACTGCACCGCCTTCTTCCCGAAACGCCGGGCTTATTCTATCTTCCAGTGTGGATACTTTTCCGCACCCAGAATGCATTTCATGACGCATCGCAAAAGTAGTCCACATGACGCCATGTAGTGAATGCGCTCAACGACTCACGCAGCAAGCGCTACCTTCCCCTCCCTCTGTGCCGGCCCTTCGTTATCTTCCTTCGTCATCGGCTTCGTCAGCACAGGCTTCTGTGTTCCCTCCTCCCCCATCTCAACTACCCCCTGTACCGCACCCCCATCTCCCACCTCTTCTGCCTTTGCCGCTCTCAAGTTCAACACCCCCAGATACGTCTGCCACCCAATCGCCACCCCGCCCGCAAACACCGCGCGGTACTGCGGCGCCACGAATGTAAAGCTGATCGCTGTCACCGCCGGCCACACCTTCCAGCTGTTCACAAAGCCACGCGGCACCGTCTCTGCCAGCTTTGCGCCTACCTCTCCGGGACTCGGAAGCGTATTGAGGGATGGAGATGCGCAGAGCGTCGGCGCGAGGAGCGTGTGTGCGGTGAAGAAGTAGGAGAGGAAGAAGGGCGTGAAGACGAGCTGGTTGGTGATGACGCGGTTGGTGAGGCTGGCGATAGCGTTGGCACGTTGCGGGATGGTGCTGGCGGCTGCGGCTTGGGAAGAGGCGGCGGCGGAGGAGGTGAAGCGGCGGGTGAGGAAGGATAGAACGGAGGAAGGGAGCGAGACGTTGAAGCGGGGGGTGCCAAGGTAGAGAAACCAGTGGTATACAGGCAGCGAGATGACGGCGCCGATGAGCATGGCGCGGAGGGTCTTGAAGGGGTCGTAGGAGGCGAGAAAAGTGGTGTTGTTGCCATAGGATGTGATCTTTTGCGCGGACAGGTCGCCGAGAGTATAGATGACTATTGCGGAGGCGACTTGTGTAAGGTAAGGCCGCCGCTGTTGAGTGCGGCCGTAGGCTCGAAGGGGAACGAGAAGGCTGGTGAGGATGCTGGAATACAGTCTTGGTGGAGTGGAAGGAGTCGAGGCCGGAGATTCAGGCGTTGATGGCACTGCTCTTGACTTCGTCGTGACATCTTTGGATAGAGAAGATTTTGAGACATCTGTATCTGTGGATATTTGTCTGCGTGGAGGTTTTGACCGAAATTGAACTGATTGCAGATGTGTTCGCTGTAGGCTTCGGCGCAATGCTACGTGCGCCGAAGCAGATAGCAGCCTCATCGTGAAAAGAGATGCACAGGAGCGCAGCAAGAAGACGTAAAAACAGTTGATCAGAGAAAGATAAGACAATACATATTGATGAAATTGAAAGCATAGAATATTCGAAAAAGCTGTGCCAGTACTTGGATCTAAGTCCGAATAATCTCGGACTTACAACAGGGCGCGGTACCGAGATAAGCAAGGCTGAAGATCACTCGAAAGTACGCCTACATCTCTTGAAACCTCTATGTGGACTGTTTATTTCTTTGTGTTTGAAGAAGATTTCTTGGTTCTCAATCTCGACGCCAAGGGGTGAAATACTTTGACCTATTAAGGTAGCCAAGCGCCATATCGCGCGCCTAAGTGCGCCATCCACTCAAGGCCACCATGACGCATACAACTCATCTCGCCTCAGCCGCCATTGGAGGCTAGCAGCATCTGCTAACTTTTCCTCGATGGCGATGGGTTCCCATGGCACCTGTCAAGCTACAAGACTGTACTTACCTGACTTCCTTTGATGCGGAGAATCCGGAGAGCGACTATGAATGGGACCTGGACGTGGATGGTCAAGAAGTCCTTGATGGCATCGTGTCCTTGCTAGAAGCTGAGGCAATCAAGCCGCTGGTGCTCGAAAGCATCGAAGAAGATGCTCCGTTGTCTAGTCAAAAGACCGCAATCGTTCCCAAGATTGTGGAAAGGAACAGCATCGTGCGCCGCGATTTGGGACTGCCTACCATCTCAAACAGTTCACGTGAGGCTTCGGTTGAGATTGAGTACGACGAGCCATCTCGGACAGCATTTCGTGGTAAGATTGGCGGCTGTGGATTGACTCGGGAAGTGCGACTGACAAACTAACAGCGTTTAGTTGCGCAAAGCGACGGTCCTGAAAGCGAACGCCATGCATCTACCGAGCCTGAGGCAGAATTGCCTGAAGACACACGGTCACCTATTCAAAGATTTCGCACAGCGCCAAAGAAGCCGTTGAGCGTCACGGATTTTGCGTCGCCAGCATGGTGCGAGTTGCAGTATTGGTTCACTCTTGTCAAATTTGGGCGGAAGCGAGCAACGCCTGCTATGAAGCAAGGCACAAAGGTGCACAAGGTGGGTGCAAATGTTGATGACATGTTCTGGCAAATACTGATGGGCTCAGGCTCTTGAAGAGGAAATCTACACTGCCGTACCTATCACAACCAGGACCAAGGAGGATATGTATGGATTAAAAATATGGAACGTTATCCAGGGTCTCAGAACGCTGAGAGTGACTGGAATGACAAGGGAGCTTGAAGTTTGGGGTCTTATTGAGGGAGAAGTTGTTAACGGAATTATTGATGAACTGTCATTTACCTGTCCGGATAAAGAAGCAGAAGACAACCTACTTAAAACTACGGAAACGAACGACGGAAATAAAGTTTTGCTTGACCCAAATCAGTCTACTTTGGAAGACTTTTTTAAATCGTCGGGTAGCGGCAGCTTAGAAACTTCGAACGCTCGGCCTGAAAAAGACTCTACTCAAGAAGCGCCTGCACGCGTCTACCTTCAGGATGTTAAAACGACCAGAAAACGAACTTTGCCCTCTGGAGCTGGTATTCGTCCTACACAAATCCAACTTATGCTCTACCACTACCTCCTCACCTTATTTGTCTCCAACCCACTCCTCGCTGCAACCTTTTGCGCTCGGTACCGTCTCAACGGCGCCGCCGCCTTCTCACCCACCTTTCTTGCCCAGCTCAGCGATACCGACTTCACGTTCCTCCCCGAGGCCTCCTCCGAGACCGCCCGCACCGATGGGCTCTTCGGCGACCCCTCTGTCGTCGCCACCGAGCTCAGCAGCCACAATACCCTCAACTCCCTCTGGGATCTCATGCTTCGCGAGTACCAGCGTACCTTCCCTCCTATCCACGGCGCAGCTGCGCAAGACACAGTATCTACACTGTCGCCGCTGCTCACAGCGTCGTATCGGTTTGCTTCAGACGAGGCCACGCTGCTTGGGACGCGCTCGTTTGTGTACGATGCCACCGTGCTGGAGAGCTATATCCGAGACGCAATGACGTGGTGGCGTGGAGAGCGCGAGGCGAGGGGTGTAGAGGTCGAGGAGGCGTTTAAGTGCGGTGTGTGTGAGTTTGCGGACGGGTGCGGGTGGCGGGAGAAAAAGGTGGAAGAGGGAGTGCGGAAGGCGAGGTTAAGAAGGGATGGAAGAAGAAAGAGTGAAGTTTGAGAGAACCCATTCAAGGAGAGAAGACAGTATTAGCTATGTTTGGTCTCTACTGATTGGGCGTCGGTCTGGCTGATGAATGTCCACAGGATTTTGGTTGCGTGTTCTGGGTTCTGAAGGTATACCTGGCTGAGGGACGAAGCTGATTGACTTTAGAAGAGCGCTTGCATAAGAAATCTTTGAAAAGATTTGCAACATGAGCAAAAATTCGACATATACAGTACTCGTGATGCTATGTGCTATGCCATATGCATCAAAACTTAGTATGGATATGCTCTAACCTCGTCTTCCTTACTCAGGTCCAGGCCCGCAGCAACCTGCTCATCTTGCTTCTTGTCGAGATACTCAAGTAGCACTTCACCATATCGCTCCTTACCCTTGTATTTTGAGACATCATCGCCCCAGCTGCGGATCGCTGAAGCCAAACGACCAGGAACATACGGTTCAGCACAGATATCTGTGATCGGATGGAAATACGTGCGAATCGTAAAGACGACGCCACCAGAGCGAGGAAGCCTGAAGAGACACTGTCAGTCCCGCGTTTTCTCCAATGGACAAAAGCGTAGAACACACCGGCGCAGACTCTGCCGCTCACTCCTGAAATAATGATGCTCAATCGCCTTATTCTTCTCTGCCGTAAACCAACCAATGCCATCCGCATCCTCACTCCCAATACTACTGCTCCACGCCAACTCATCATCGACCTGGATAAAGTAATTATTCCTCAACACCGGATTCTCTGGCTTCACGCGCCTGAAGAAATTCATCATCCCTTTCTCCAGCTTCTCCCGAAACTGCGGCACCTCGCCCGACGTGTGGATCTCGCTCAGCGGCATCCCGAACTTATCCTCCAGCCGCCAGAAGCCGGCCAGCAGCACCGCGCCCGCGCGCAGGTAGTACTGCCCGTCCTCGCCTTCCATCATGATCGCCAGGTCGTCCTGCACCAGCCGCGCCGCCATCTGCATCGGGTCCTCCGCCAGCGGGCGCACCGCGGTGTCGAACTGCTCCCCCGTGAGCAGGTTCTCCACCCCACCGTTGCTGTTGCTGCTGTCTCCGGGCAGCGCGCGATACAGGCTCGGGTAGCGCTCCGGCAGATAGCCGCACAGCTCCTCCAGCAGCTCGACAGCGGCGTCATAGGCGTCTGGCGCGGTGCGGCAGCAGCGGGCGCCGCGGTCGCGGATGCGCTGCGCCTTGGCGGCGTGGAAGCGCGGAAAGTGGTTGTCGAGCTCGATCCATTCGTCCCAGGCCATGGGGCGCAGACCCATGTTGACGTTGTATTTGGGCCCGTAGCGAAAGGGGCGATAGGGGAGGGGCTTGGTGTCGTGGACGGACCAGTTGGGGTAGGGCGATGCTGGAGGGCGGGAAAAGGATTGGGGGATCCATACTGAATGATTGAATGTTAATGGCAGCGGCGAGATAGACAGAAGATGGAGAAGGGAGTTTTGGTTGTACCTCCAGGTTTTCTTTCGCCAGTCTTTTGGTCGGTGGGTTTCTCAAGGTCTGGTGATCGGGGCCGTGATGGAGACTTCTGCCTTGCCCACCGAATAATTGCGAGAAAGGACCATATTATCGTGAATATAATGAAACAAATGTAAATGAGTGTTTTGAGATCTTCAATGCCACTCTGAAGAATGCGGGCTGCGGTTTGTTTAAGTTGGCTAAGAACGCAGCTGTCATTGACCCAATGCTTGAGCTTCTCCATATTGGCAATGCTTGAAAGCTATTGTCCTACGATATATACAACGAGACTGTCTACGAGGAATTGGAGGAGTTGCACTGTCCATGGCTGCGGGTGACTACATCGTACTATGATAAGGCAATGGTAAAGATGTGGGGTTCTCCTCAACATGAACGTGACGTTTCGCTATCGCTCCGGGTCTTTTGCCCGAAAACGGTAAAATGCACTGCGTAGGGCCGGCGTGGAACGAAAGAGCTTCTCTCAATTAGACACTAAAATAAACTCGCATTGTACATTATTAGTCATTTCCGGGCCTTGCGCTTCAAAAGACAATATCTTCCCCATCTACGTCGAAACCGTTCTGGTATGATGCTCCAATTGGGCAAAGGTCCAAGTCGCCCGAGCATGCCTGTCTCCATGGCATCGAGAAATACTTCGCAGAGTAGAGGTTGCCAAGTAAGTTCGTCGAGCGCATGATGAGGCTCGAGTTTTGTCGGCTCTGAGTTAGGAAATAGAGAATCAACCATGAAGTCGCAGCGCGCAACATCGATCTGTAAGGCAATGAATCAACATCCACTTGTATCGCGTTTTCGATCGTAATACTCACATACTTTCCGGGATCTTCCCTGTTCTCATCATTCATCCCTGGCGGAATAAGCCAGGTTCCAGGATATACTCCAAAGCCTATGTTGGCTTCGCTGAACTCGCCTGGAAGCAGGCCCTTGAACTCGCTCTTGACGAATCTCGCTCGAGTGCCATCGGGCAAATGGTAAGAAGACGGGAAGCGATACCATTCCTTACCCAAGCAGACTAAGTTGCCTGGGCGAGCAACGCCAGGAGCATGCAGTGGAGCATAGACCTGTAATGGCGCCGAGTAGGCGGTAGCTATACCGATTGCTCTCCAAACGCCTAGTCCCACGGCAGTCAGCATGCCGGTGCTCACGAATGCTAATTTCATCTGAGGAGGGATTCTCCCAACTATAGACTTTGGGTTGGTTGAGCCAAAGAGGGACAATAGGACGTGTAAAGAGAATGCAGCATTCAGAGCAATGGATGGATATGCCGGATACATGAATCGCTCCTCTTTGTGAGGCTGAATGGAGAAGATGGCCAGCCAGAGGTACATGGGCGCGACGAAGACTAAGCCACGCATGAGATTCTGTCTGGAGGCATGCTGCTTTCCTATTGACGACTGGATTATCACCAGAGGAAAGGCAAGAAGTGCGAGTAAGAACCAGATGTTGAAGTTCAACGTCAGATTACGGAGATAAAAATTCCAGGGCTCTGTCCCGTACATGTCTGGTCCTTTGCCTGAGCTAAAGACATTATACCACACTATGTTCAGTGGCACGCAAACAAGCTTCCTATAGAAGAAGGCGTCAATGCACAATTGGATTACCTGGCAGGGTTAAGCAGAGCTAGCAGTTGATGATGCGAGGGGTGTACCAGTATTATGAGGACTTTGACTGTGCCATCCGTGAAGCGCCAGAAAAGGGAGTGGAAGTCTTGCAGAGCCCAAGCAATGACAAACTCTTCTATGAGATATGGCATCACCATGGCTATGGCAAAGGGCCAGCCAAGGATGCCTCCTAATCCAATCCAGAAGATGCCTTGACCAGTGCGAATGTGTTCGCGCCAGTTCATGAAGGCCGCCATGCCAAGCATGGTGGTGTACATGGCGAAAGAGGAGGGCAAGTATGCGGTAGACGCATGGAACATTGCAGGAGACGAGACCATGACTATCAGGAACATGATTGCTACTCTGGGATTCAACGTCCTAGAGATGACGGAAAAGAGCTTTGCCTCGGTCGCAGCGCAGACGAATGCTAGTACAACGCGTAGAAAATAAAACTCCATGACTTTGGTCCCTATAGGAAATATCCGAGCTGGTAAAATGGCCAACGCATGGAGGCCAACGTAGGCCCAGCTACGAATGGCATACTCTGGGGAATACTCCCAGGTCTGCATGCCATAGCCGTGGTTGAGATAATGTGTCGGCTCCCAGTAGTTGTACACTTCGTCGCAGTCCTGGATTGGCGACCACAGCGCGGCGACCAGCCTCGCAGTGAAGAATATGGCACCCGCCGTCAAAGTGTCCAAGTGAAAGGCTGCAGGTGAAGGTGCCATGTCCGTGACGTCAGGGTTCGTCCAGCTGACGAATCCAGCTTTCGAAGAGGTTCGAAGAGGTTCCGCGAGGTGAGTCACTTTTGTTCGAGGGGTGCGAGCGACCAGAGGAAGCGAGAACGGGAGGCATGCAGTCGTAGTAGAAGTTTGTATGCGCAGCGCATCATGCCCGTTGTAGATCCGTCGAGCGCGCGCCAGGCACCCCGCCGCACGGGCCCAGGGACCCTGATGCCCCACGGCGCGTGCGAGCAGAAATTCGCGTCCGCCCTTCTGCGAGCTCCCTCCTTCCCCCTCCTTCTCGCAAGCTTCAACCAAGTCGACATTTGACTTCAGCTTCGACTTCTGTTCTCTCATTCACTGTATTTGCTCTTATTGAGCTTGTGCCCTCACATTGATCTGCTTGCGCTTCAGGCTGTAACCCCACGTCAACGTGCGCGTTCTCGCGCTGCTGCTTCAGACGCAGAGTCCGATTACTTCACTTCTTTGACTGCAATACTACTACAACCTGCCGAAAGCCGTTCGAGTGAACCTTGTTTGCAGTCATGTCTAACAACGGCATTTCCGGTCTCCGCGACAGGTCTGTCAGCATCGCGTCTTGCCTGAGACAAACTCCGAGCGCAGGGTTCCGTGCTCAACGCCTTAACCAGTGGCTTAGCAGCATCGATAGGTAAAGAGCTTCCGTTTCCCCCTCGGGCAGTATAAGACTTGTCTGGCGAGAACATAGCTCATATCACCCTGAGCACACGCTCTCGGAAGCCTTTACACTGTGTGCTAACTCACTTTAGTAGGAACTTCATCCCAGGACTTGATATTCATAACGCGGAGCAAGCTGCACTCGCATCCGCTCGCTCATCACCTGCTCCTCCTAGCGTCGGACAGGAGAATCATGCTGTACGCAACTCGTGTTGTCCATTCTTGCAACCCGCCCTGCTAACTGTGTTGTAGTCTGACGATGGTGGAAACCACAACGACGCGGACAAAAATATGGTTAAGCACGAAACGGCTGAGAAATACGAAATGCCTGAGCATACTGCGGAAGATAATATGGATAAACATGCAAACACCGCAGACGACACTACGGCCGAGCTCAAGGCAGACAGCCCCGTGGCTGAAGACAAGGATGACAACAATAAAATCGCTGAAGAGAGCGTCGACAAAGACGTGGCTAAAAACGCGGGTGACAACAAGCTTTCCATCGTCGACTTGGAAGATGGGGAATTTGAGGAAGACTCCGACGAAGAAATTGGAACCCAGGCCGATGAATCCGCTCCTACCGATTCCATCACTGGTTCCAGCCAGCGATCTAGGGCTATAGCACAAGAACGTCTCGAAGACGTCCTGGCGGATGTTGACGTCAACTTCAACCTTCAAATTGATGAGAAAGAAAACGAGTCGGAACCCGAAGACGAGTTTTTCTCACGAATTATGGGAGAAGAACACATCGGTCAACTCATTACTAATGACGATGACGACGTAAACACGGCCGAAGGGCCCTACGAAGAAATGGATGAACAAGACCTCACGGCCGTGATTGAACACTATGAAATCGACCCTCGTGTTGGAAAACCCCTTGAGGGACCCATTAAGCTGCTAGGCCGAGTTATGGCCATCATCAAGACATCGAGAGTCATTACAGTCACCGCCATGGAAGAGAGTCACGGGATTTGCTTCAACCTAGATACCCTCGTGTGCCGTGCAGATCGTGTCATCATCGGCAAGATCTCAGATATCGCAAGCCCTATGATTCCCGTCTATGCTATCGGCTTCAAGGATGCGGACACCATCGACAACTTCAACTTCAGTAAAGGAGAAGAGATCTACTATTCCCTCGCCTCTGCCGAGAAGCAGGGAGCGCTCAGCACAACTGGATCCAACGATCCCAGCAGCCTCGGATATGTGCCTGGGGATGATCAGGATGCGTGCAGCTCCGAGTTCTCCGATGACGACAAAGAACTCGAGCACCTTAAGGAGAAGGCGCAGAAGATTGAGGCAGAGAAGGATGCGGCCACAGCACGAGCCCCTTGGAATCAAGAGCAACAGCAGCCTCTGCACTTCGGCCTCGGGATGCCACAGGGGCCGGCCCACCGCGGCGGCTACGGTCGCGGCCGTGGCGCCCACCGCGGCCGCGGTGGTGGAGGTCGCTACCACCACCAGGGCGCCGCCGGCGGCTTCGGCCCTGCTGCTCCTTTCCCTCCGCATGGGCTCGCCCCCGCCCCCGTTCCCGCCCCCATGGGGGT